>SCDY01002189.1:0-16424 GCA_004143825.1 Drosophila micromelanica | reverse complement strand
ACAAAAATAAAGTAAAATATTTAAAAAGGCAATTAAATACCGCAAAAACAAATTAAAGTTTTGGAGCACAAGAAAAAACACGTCAATCACTCTCAAGCTTAGATCTCTCTGAAAAACCATTTCCTCTGTATATAAGCAGCCTCGGTAGCAGTAATGGAATTAATATGTCCAACAATCACTGGAAGTTTTATTTTTATTTATTGTATCTAGTCTTCATGGCAGTCCTTAGCGCTCCATCCGTAACGGTAATCGTAGTCACGATATTTAGCCACTCTATGGCATTGATTAGAATTCCGCCCTCGTATGTATGTGTGCAAATGAACACAGAAATTTCTCACGCTTCATCCAATTAGCTGCGCTTGGCGGCCATTACTGAAAAGAGATTCACTTAAAGAATCTATATAGATTTAGATTTATCATGATCGGTAAAGAAGCACATTATTGTTGACACGCCTATTGGCTGCATGCGCAAGCACAAAGGCAGATTTTTTTCTAGTATTTTCTTGGAAAAATGAGAGTTGTGTAGCTGAAATTAAAGTCGGTGATTCAACCCCTGGCCGGCGCGCAAATTTATTATTTTCGACCTATATTGTTTCATTGATCATTAATAACTTAAGTTTTTTCTTTATATTTTTCTCCACTTAAATTTAAGTTTAAAATTTTAAATTAAACAAGTGAGATTGCTTGAGTCGGTACCGCCCGACTCGGAGATACCCTGAATCTAGCATTCTTTATTCATTTTTTTAGCATATCTCAAAAACTATAAAGCGACAAGCACCAAATTAAGTTCTGAAATGTTTCGGAATTTGCATACCACCCCCCAATCACACCAAATAATACTGAAAATACAATATTAACAAGTAAGAATGTTGCAGTCGGGCGTTACCCACTGCGTTGTATTTGTTCACCTACCTTATTTGGTATGTGCGCATTACAATTATCTCCGTTCGAATGTATGGATTAAGGGTTTCTACTACTGCGAGCAATGTAATATTGATTTTGTTGTGTGCTTAAACATCATAGGTGTTGAATCGAAATTTAAACCATTATTAGATCCAAAATTTCGATGGGAAGGCATTAGTGTAATCTACGTTGACTATAAACAACATTTTTGGGAAACAAGAAAAAACAATAATAATAATTAGTATTTGACAGATAAGAATAAAGAGAGAGTCAGAGATGGAAAATCACTGACCTGAAATGGAGTCTTTTAGAACATTCCTATTTCCCTTCTCATAGCTGAGGGCGGTCAATGATTTCCTGGAGGTATCCGGAAAGCAAAGATTTTACTAGAGAAGATAGATTTCTAAGGAGATCACGTGGTACAATCTATTATATTGTAGGCATAAGTCACAAAAAGAATTGTGCAAAGCGTAATCGGTTTCGAACGTAGGCAAGAATAAGGCGTAATAGGTCTAAAGGGATGCTAGTCAATCTAAAAGGAACAAAGAATCAATATCACCATTAATCAACTTATGTACGAAGACAACACCAGGTTGCAGTCGGGCGTTACCCACTGCGTTGTATTTGTTCACGTTCTTAATTATTATTATTATTTTGAAAAATTTCGTTATTTCGTAATTTACGTGGGGGTGGGTAAGAGTGGGGGTGGAGGTGGGTGTGTGGTAAATCCATCTTAAAAATTGTGGGAAATATACATGTGTTATCGATTGGAGCTGCCAGATATATCGTTATTTGAAAATTCGGGGGCAGGAGTGGTCATGGCCGAAAAAATTTTGGAAGTTTTAACCATACCCGATTTTAATGGCGGAGGGCGTTCTAGTGGGCGTGGCCGGGATGTCAAGGTCTCACTCTTTAGGGGAGGTCACCAGCTATCTATATAGCAAATTTGGGTATATCTTAAAAATTGTGCAAATATGCAACACTTATCGATTCGAGTTATCAGCTATATCGGTTTTTGAGATTGTGGGGGAGGGTGTGGCCAACAAATTTTTTTATGTTGTTTGGGGTAGCGTTCCTGCAATATATATGCAACATTTGATGACGCTAAGTCGGTGGCGCTGGGGTCGTTCTAGTGGGCGTGGTCGGTATATCAAGATCTCAATCTTTTAAGGAAGTCACCGACCATATATATATTATATATATATATTATCTGGCTTGGGTGCATAGGAGTTAATATTCAAAATTTCACTTCGTGAACGAGTATAAAAATTACATTTCAAAGATTCAGACTTGCAAATTGGTTTGTACATACTTTCTAATGCCGATGCTGTGCGATTTTTCTGATTTTATAGATATTTAGGGCGATTGGGGGAGAACTATCCAGCATTCGACGTTATCAGAATGTGAGTCTGCTGTACAAAAACATAACGCACTAAAGCCTCGATTATAGTCTCAGATATTGCATATACATACGGACAGACCAACGAACAGTCAAACGGTCAGATGGACATGGCTGCGAGAAGAGTGTGCTAAATAAAATTGCATAAAATTTCATGTGTTTCATCGGAAAGCTTAATTTTATTTATACTATATGAGAGCAACATTCAAATTGAATTCGCTTTGTTTATGTAAAACGCTTTTCTAATACATTTTTTTTTTCTTTTCAGTGCTGCTTACGATACCATTACCGAGCAACATGTAGCTATAAAAAAGTTATCTCGACCATTCCAAAATGTGACACACGCTAAAAGAGCTTACAGAGAATTTAAGCTTATGAAGCTTGTAAACCATAAAAATGTAAGTGGGTACATGTTTGTTTTAACAAAACACTAATATTAATTATAAAACATGTATATCTATTTTTGTTAGATTATCGGTTTGCTTAACGCTTTTACTCCGCAACGTAATTTGGAAGAATTTCAGGATGTTTACCTGGTAATGGAACTAATGGATGCTAATTTATGCCAAGTCATTCAAATGGATTTGGATCATGATAGAATGTCTTATTTGCTTTATCAAATGCTTTGTGGAATAAAACATTTGCATTCCGCAGGAATAATACATAGAGTTAAGTATTGCTATATCCATTCAGCATTTATTAAAATTTGATCATGAAGTGTTTAAAGCATTTATTTAGACATTTTTTAGTTTATACTTTTTCATTATGAAGGACAATAATCGGAGTTGGTAAATTTCTGTTTATCTATCTGTTAATCTCTATCTATGAAAGTTTGCATGGGTCCGTATTTTGCTTGGAGCATGCATTATAAGGGTAATACCCGTAATAATAATACCAGTAAAATATCTCTAGATATACCTTATTTGGTATGTGCGCATTACAATTATCTTCGTTCGAATGTATGGATTAAGGGTTTCTACTACTGCGAGCAATGTAATATTGATTTCGTTGTGTAATTGGGTGCGTCTACTTAATGAAATGATGCTTAAACATCATAGGTGTTGAATCGAAAATTAAAACCATTTTTAGATCCAAAATTTCGATGGGAAGGCATTAGTGTAATCTACGTTGACTATAGACAACATTTTTCGAAAACAAGAAAAAACAATAATAATTAGTATTTGACAGATAAGAATAAAAAGAGAGTCAGAGATGGAAAATCACTGACCTGAAATGGAGTCTTTTAGAACATTCCTATTTCCCTTCTCATAGCTGAGGGCGGTCAATGATTTACTGGAGGTATCCGGAAAGAAAAGATTTTACTAGAGAAGATAGAGTTCTGAGGAGAACACGTAGTACAATTATTATATTGTAGGCATAAGTCACAAAAAGAATTGTGCAAAGCGTAATTGGTTCCGAATGTAGGCAAGAATAAGGCGTAATAGGTCTAAAGGGATGCCAGTCAATCTAAAAAGAACAAAGAATCAATATCACCATTAATCAACTTATGTACGAAGACAACACCAGGTTGGTTAACGACGAAAGATTAAGAAATAAAAAAGAAAAACAACAGGTATAAAGGAAAGATTAAAAAGCTTTAGCAATGGGTGAAGAAAGGAAGCAGTACACTCATTGATTAACTAGTGATGTTGCCCGGCCCAGGAAACTAGCAAGTTTGTAATAACTTGATAACAGAAAAAGAGAGGTTGGGAAATGATATTCGCAATGGTAGAATTTGAGGAGACAAGGTTATAATGATAAGACATTAATATGTCTCTACTAATGTAGAGGATACAGAGGAATAGGTTGATTGGAAGAACTTAGCAAAGAGATCAGAAGCCACAGAATCATTACTTGCTTTTTATATCCCAAGATAAACACATTCAAGAGTGAGCCTAATGTTTTATAAAAGATTTAAGAATTTATATAAAAAAGACCAATCGATTGAAAAAATAACGTTTCCTTTAAAGGCATGATGGGCTGAGAGCTCAAGATACTTTGAGTATGTCAATAATGACCAATAAATGTTTAGTACATTAAAATCAACTAACCCAAATAGATCATTGTCGCGCACATGAGAGGAAAGGAAATATTTCAATATTAGAAAAAGGAGGAATATAGGAGCACGTGACAAATAAAGCGTAAGATGGGAGAGTTATTTTAAAAGAGACAATGTCTGCATCAGTAGGGGTAGGAAGGAAAAGATATGACTGAAGTGAGGTTTTAACAGCATACCCATCACCTCCACGAGTTTGTCGGTCCTGTCTACAAACTGTAAAGTTAGTTGAAAAATAAAAAATTTAATTGGCAATTACTAAAAAAAACTAAATATACCACGCCGGAAATCGAGCCTAGAACCCTCAGCTTCTGTTGCACAAATCTTATCGACTGCACTACACTCCTATTATTGTGATATCCAACTTCAGCTGCACAACTCCTAACGGCTGCACCACTCCTTCCTATGCAAAAAAAATTCCAAGAAAACCACTACACAACATTATACATTTGTATGTATGCGTGCTTATGAATACAGAAATTGCTTCTGCTGCAACTTGGCCCCCACTAAGGAAAACAGATTCTTGATTTGCTCGTAAACTAAATGTATGATCGATTAATAGATTAATAAGATTAATAGCAGCTAAAATCGCATGTCAAGGAAATTCACAATTTTAAAGCTATAGTCACTAAACTGTGTACGTTTATAGCTGGTGACCTGCCCAAAACATTGCGACCTTGATATCCCGGCCACGCCCACTAGAATGCATATTTTGCGGGAATGCTCCCCCAAACATAACGAAAAAATTTGTTGACCACGCCCTCTTCCTCCCCCATAATTTCGAAACCCGATATACCTGAAAGCTCGAATCGATAAGTATTGCATATTTAAAAAAAAAATAAAAATTTTTTTGCCACGCCTACTCTTGCCCCGGTTTTTGCAAAAACCGATATATCTGGCAGCTTCAATTAATAACAAATATATATTTCCTACAATTTTTAAGGTGGGTGCCCTCCCCTAAAGATTGCCACCTTGATATGCCGGCCACACCCGCTAGAACGCCCCCAGCGCCTCCGCACCGCCACAAGTGCCTATATCTCTTACAGTTTTAAAGCCAGATTAGAGCGTAGATAACAGATCACCCCCTTTAAAGGTCGGACCGAATTTCGGCGACGAACCCTCCATTTACACCTCCAATCCCAACCCCAGCACCAAACAAATTACAAAATGATGAAATCTTTTAAAATAATAAAAATTAATTGTTACGTTTGTACATTCATGTAGGCCGGGAAAAATTTAGGATCACAAATAATTTTAAATGAATGAGGAAAATAAATTTTAAACGATGATATTTCACGAGTAGTGAAGAAATTAAACAATCACTTGGCGAAGCCGATACAGACAACATTTGGGATACGTCTAACTATTGAGGTCTATTCGAAACTGTTGCTAAACCTTGATTCTTCATTCTAGAGTAATCAATTTGACCAACGACCAACGCAGTCCGCCACAGTCCTTTTTAATTATAAAGGAGATTTTCTGTCAATCACGCCCAGTGAAGTCTGCACATATAGCATGCATCATATTCTCGCACACCCAGCAATTTACAAATTACGGTGGTGCAGAATTATCAGCCTGCTTGAAAGTGCATGAATTGTGTAGAACGACATATTGAGTACATGAGCCAAGATGTGAGAGCGCAAAGCAAGAAAAGTACAGTGCCCGAAAATAGAGCAAGCAAACTCCCAAACAAAATAAGTTTTACACAAAGAATTCATTTGTAAAACAAAAAGGAACAGCAAAGGTTTGCGTTTTCGTGATGAACAAGAACACACAAATAGTGCAAATAAATGGAATAAATGGAAGCTTTCTAAATAAAACACAAATAATAAGATATTAATATGAGATATAATTTAAGGCAATTTATTTACGCAAAGTCACATAATAGTTTTGGAGCCTAAGCAAAAAAAGTTAATCACTCTCATGCTAAGATCTCTCCTTTATATAAGCTTGTCACATCATCTGAGGCACATGCGAATATACGAAAAGATTTTAATAAATCTTCTATATTCTAAAATGCATCGTATCTTCGAACGTTTTTTGCACATGTCAAAAACGTTTGTAAGGTTCTTAAGAATGTGTTTTTCAAAACAACCGATAACATTTAGGTCATTTTCAAATAGGTAAGGCTTTTGGTTATAGAAACTCCTTGTGACTGTTGGTTCTACTTTCAAATCAAATGTATCTGTGTACTTTGCATATAATGATGTCAATACTTTCTTGAAGCACAATTTTCTTTAATTTTGAAAGAATTTCTTCATATCAATTGAAGATTTTGTAGTTATTTAAAATTTTGCAGTTATATTTAGAATTTTATTCGGAGAAATGTCCGAATTTAATTAATTCGTCAGGTACTGTGCCTTTCAAAAATATTCCAATTTCAATTTCTTCAGAAGAAAACAAATTCTGGCAATTTTTTCAATTGAATTTTTATTAAAATTCTTTTTTTTACCCTGAACCCTGCGTTCTGTCTTTACAAACATTTCAACCCGCTTGGAATCATACACAAGTTTACACACACGCACACAAACACAGACGCACAAGTGCACGACACTTTCACTTTACTTGGTAGGTGCGCGTGCCCCCAGTGCAGATCAAGAATATATATACTTTATGGGTTCGGAGGTGCCGCCTGCCTGTTACCTACATTTCAACAAAATCATTATACCTTTTTTTGCTTCCAAAAGCCAACAGCAGTAAAAATCCATCAGTTATGTATGCACGTTCCATAGCTTTTGTCAGCCTTTCAACTACTTGGTTATACTGATTTGCAGTTTTCCTCTTTTGTTGAGGAATTAACAGCCAAGCAGTAATATTTTCCATTGCTTATTACTCGATTGTACGTTCATTGCTTATCAAATTGCGTGCATTTCACTTTAACTTTGTTTTTATACTCGTTCACGAAGTGAAAAGAGTATATTTGTGCTGTGCAATGTCCGTCTTGCTGTCCGTCTGTTCGTCCTTATACTCGTGTGTACACGCGCCAGATAAAGTGTTCAGGATTTTAGGCCGCACACACTGGGGGCGTACTAAACCAAAAAATCACTAGACGATAAAATTCACAATTTTAAAGCTACTTGGTATGTAGATAGCTGATTACCTCTCCAAAAGATTGCGATCTTGATATTCCGTTGACGCCCACTAGAACACCCCGCCCTAAAAATTGGATAAACGTGTATCTCACACAGTTTTTGAGCTAGCCATCACATTTTGCATATATATTGCAGGAAAGCTCCCCCAGCATAAAAAAATTTGTAGCCCCCTCTCGCCGCGAAAATCGCGAAAACCGATATACCTGAACGCTCGAATCGATAAGTGTTGCACAATTTTAAAGCTGGAGTTACCAAATTTGGTATGTATATAGCTGTCGATCTCCCCAAAATATTGCGATATTGATCACGCCCTATAGAAGGATTCTAGTTCCCCGTCCTTAAAATCGAATGAGCCTGTATCTTCCATAGTTTTTTAGCTAGAGTCCCCAAATTTTACATACGGTCACGGTCACGGGACAGTCGTACTCCTTTAAAGTGAAGCAATTAAGATTGCTATAGTCGGGACCTCCCGACTAGGAGATACCCTGAACACAGCTTTTAACACATACACACAAACTCTAGGCACTTAACGAGTATTGAGAAGGTTAAAAATTAAAAATAAATATGAAATGGGCAATTACCTCCAACGAAAAATAAAATTTACCACCGCCTGGCCGGGTATTGAACCTGGGACCCACAGCTTCAGTTGCACAACTCTTATCGACTGCACCACATTTAAATTAACTTATGATATAAAATAACTTAACCATCTTGAAAGAAATTTCAACAAAACGGTAAAAAAAATTTTGTTTTTTTTATAAAAATGATAAATATTAATAATAATTGTTGATTACTAAAAGAAGAAAATATAAATTCCACAATTGTCCACGCGGGATTCGAACCCGGACCCTCCAACTTCAGCTGCACAACTCCTAATGGCTGGACCACTCCTTCGATTAATATTGTTCTGATAAAATTCAGTTTTACTATGCGATATATATGCGTGCACATGAACATAGAAATTGCTTGTGCTGCAGCTTGGCCCGCACATCGTAAAAGTGATTATTGATTTGCTCGAAAACTAAATTTTTGATCGTTATGAAATTTTCAGGACTTATTCAGTGCATCAATATTAATGTATAAACCAATATTGTGGGCGATTAAGGAGAGATCTGCAAAACCTGAAAGATTTAAATTCTTCGTAAGCTTTACGCGAACATATTGGTGACTCTTGCGTTAATAGTTTGGGAGTTATGCTTAAAAAACCGAGTCAAAAAAGCGAAAAATATCGAAAGTAAGAGAACGGAAAGATTTATCGATCTTTTAAAATAAACTTGATCTGCGTAGGGTATATACGAACCGAATGAGTCCAAGATCAGCTTTCTAGCTTTTGCATTCTCTGAAATTGACGCGTTCATATAGACAGACGGACAGACGGGCAGACAGACGGAATATATGTATATACATTATGGGGCCTTCTGTCTATAACATACATTTGCACAAAACCATTTACCCATTACCCAGTATAAAAAGTCTGAGTAAAGCGTTTTTTTCATATCTTTTGATACATTATCTAATTACCTGTTTAGGAGAACTATATTTAATGGTAAAGGTGATAGCAGACGTATTCATCTGATTCGATACGGGACATTCGCACGGGAATTTTTTTTCCACATGTGCATTGTGTTTATATATCTCTTTATTAAAGCATATATACGATTTTAGTAACTAAAATAGTAATTGAATAATATTATATATAAACAATAGTAATATGCAGAAAAAGTTGCACAGCTTATAAATATCAGGAATATTTGACACATCCTTCCATTTATCCACTAATTTGAATTCAACTGAAATCTTTTCAATCTGAGCTGAGGACAAATAAAGAATTTGATACCCCCAATATTATTTTTAGCACATTGATAAAAGGATAATGAGTCAATTCAAACCAAATTTTTTTGATTTCGTGAGTTGCCAAACTTTTCTTTTTATAACTGCTCTCAAACCATCTACTGCGCCTTTTTCATGCGAAATTGCAGAGTAGTTCCATTCAATAGACTTGCAAACAAGTTCTTTTATAAATTCTAATAAGCTCGAAATGATGAATTAATTTTTAAACTGCGAGCAGCTTGTGTCAGAAAACACAAATGCATTCGTATAAAATCAATATTTCATTTTAACCAGCTGCAAATTTTTTTTTAAAAACCAAAAAACATCATTTTTATTACGGGTTAATTGATAACTCACAATGGCAAATTAACTTATATGAGCACTTTAAATTTAATTTTGCAAACTTAAGCTGTAATTTTCGGCAAAATCAATTTGCACTATTAATGTTTTTCTTCCTTTCTTCAAAATATTTGTGTTGTACCCATTTGATAGTAAAATTAAGATTGAATGCGGCTAGTTGACTGCTGAGTTGATTAGATCTACTAAAGGAGCAATTGTAAACATCCCACAATTGCTTGATATAACATTTTCATTAAAAATATCACAGCAAGTTATTTGTAGAAAGCTTTGAAAATCGCTGCAACAAAAACCCAAAATAACTTGTCGAGACACCTGAAATCGCAAATCGATAAAAAGTGAATATTTTAATTTTAAAGATAGAGCCACCAAATTTGGCAGGTAGATAGCTGGTGACCTTCCCTAAAAAATGAGTCCTTCATATCCCGGTTACGCCCACTAGAACGCCGGCTACGCCCACCAGCGCGCCGCCCCGCCGCAAATACCTATATCTCCCACAGTTTTTAAGCTAGAGTTACCAAAGGAACTGTTCTGTTTTCTGATGAAAGCAAGTTTAATATTTACTGAATTGGAAAAAAAGAACTTGGCGCCCACAGTGAAACACGGCGGCGGGGGAGTCATGGTGTGGGGATGCATGTCATCTACGGGTGTTGGAGAACTGGTATTCATCGAGAGAATAATGGGCAAAGTCTATTACCTCGAAATTTTAAAGGAAAACTTAAACTTGAAAAAGTTGTTTCATTCCATGCCTAGGCGTTTGCAAGATGTAGTCAAGCAAAAATGACTATCCACCAAATATTAATTTTACTTTTAAGCATAAAAAAAACATTATTAGGTTAAGTGTGCCAAGAGTTTTGTTTCATGAAATAAGCTAATTTTTTTTGTTAAGTTAAAATTGTTTTAAGTGCCTTTCAATAAAATAATGTTTACTTTAATTATTTACAAAAAAAATTTAATCATTAAAATGCGACATGAGCCTAAAAATGGCATTTGAAGTTAAAATTTGCAACTGTGCCTACACTTTAGTTCGTCACTGTATATTTTTGATCGGCATCAGTAGCCGAGTCGATTAAGCCATGTCCGTCTATCTGTCTGTCCGTCGGTGTGTCTGTCTGTATGAACACGCCGATTGCAGAGACTACATAAGCAAGAAAGCTGATCTTGGACTCAGATAAAGTTTATCTTGAAAGCTCGATATCTCTTTCGGTTTTCTTATTATCGATATTTATCGCTTTTTCGACATGGTTGTTTAAGCAAACCATAAGAGCTAGAGCCACCAAACTTATTTTATTATGTTCGCATAAAGCATACGAAGAATTTAAATCTTTCAGGTTTTGGATACCTCCACCAATCGCCCCCAATATCGATAAACCATATAACACCGCAAATCAAATACTACGGTCTTGCAAATTGGTTTGTACACTAATTTTGATGCACTGAATATGACCTGAAAATTTCATAACGATCATACATTTAGTTTAAGAGCTAATTAAAAATTTATTTTCCGTAGTGGGGGCCAAGCTGCAGCACAAGCAATTTCTGTGGTCATGTGCACGCATAAATACAAATGCCAAATGTTGTCTAGCGCTTTTCTTGCTATTTTTTTTGCATAGTAAAACTGAATTTTATCACAACGGTATTAATCGAAGGAGTGGTCCACCTGTTAGGAGTTGTGCAGCTGAAGTTGGAGGGCCCGAGCTCGAACACCACATGAGACAGTGTGAAATTTACATTTTCTTTTTTGTTTTAATTATGAATAATTATTTTTCATATTTTTATTAATTTTTTTGTTATCATTGACTTGAACATTTTTTAAAAATGGTTAAATTATTTTATATCATAGGTCAATTTATATGGGAGCGTGGTCCAGTCTATAAGAGTTGTGCATCTGAAGCAGTGGGTCCCAGGTTCGAATACCGGCGAGGCAAACTTAATTTTTCGTTGGTAATTGCCAATTATATATTTTTTTAATTTTCAACCATCTTAAAACTCATTAAGTGCCGAGAGTTTGTGTGTATGCGTTAAATTCTGGGTTCAGGGTATCTCCTAGTCGGGAGGTCCCGACTAGAGCAATCTTACTTGTTTTCTCTATTTTTTCCATTCTTTCCTTATTTTTCATACGATAATTTTGTAACTTTAAGGGGTCCTCTTTCAAAGATTCTTGCCACATCTTGGCGCTATTGCTCGGTATTGCAGCGCATCTATCGCGCATCTATATAAAAATATTGTATGTGTATATATATGTACACATATTAGTAATAAATCTGACTGTTTTTATTCGAAAGGTTGTACACGGGACACTTTTCAAACAATTCTTAAAAATTTAAATTTCATTTTATTAAACTTGTTGGGTGTTTTTTATATTTTAAGCATTAAATTCTGTTTGAAGAAAAATTTTGACACACTTGCAGCACTCATTCATCACGTAATGAGAGCAAATACCGTTTTTCGACCTCGCACGGGATAAAGAATATGACGTAAAGAAATTAAAAAATTTAATGTAAAAGAGAATTTCTAGAATAGGTTTTGTCATGTATCATCTGTCTAAGAGAATTAAATATTAAATATGACCAACACTAGAATTTCCATTAACTATACAGTCGGTTTGCTCATCATGGTAAATTAAATTAAGTAGTAACTGTTTAAATTATTAAAATTTGAATATTTGTCTTTGATAATATCTCAAAAAAGGTTTATGCATTACCTTTTAATTTTTTGGTCATGGTGGACCTTTCTGTGGAAATGCCCATATATATTGCAGGAATTCTCCGCCAAATTTCGCAGACAAATTTTTTTAAGACCGTCAATGTCTATAACGCAGCCGCAAATGCCCGACTACAACATTTTTAATAATTAGATTGCTGTTAGTTCGTGTGCCTCTCTGACTGAGCTTACTAACTGCAACGCATCCAAAAAATTCTTAATTTTTCAGCTTTGACATTAAAATCTGAACCATTGAGCCCATGAAGCATCTCCACACCACATAAAGTTCCGTTTAATCAGCGTGTGCTGAGCGGTGACTACCAGACACTACAAGAGCTAAAATGCTGAACTTGGACTTTTTAAGTTCGTGTACTAGCATATCATATGTATATAAATTTTTTTTGTTTATTTATTTTATTATTGTCAATATACGGAAACCTAGCTCCATTTCCCAAAAAATCGAAATTGTCTTGTACAAAGTTGTTAATGATCTTAATTAATAACTCATTTTTCATACTGTGTGCCAAGCGCAGCCAATTGCGCTGCTGACGGCGTGTAGGTATGAATGAATAAGTTTAAAATGATTGTAACGAAAACTCGCTGCTGGGCTCAGGGTATATCCTAGTCTGGCACTCTCAACTAGAACGAACGTTATTTTTCAAGTCTTATAACAAAGATATTTTCTATATCATAGGATTTAAAACCTTCCAACATAGTTGTTAAGGCCGATTGTACTCTTAAAATTTTGGATTTTGGGCTGGCACGCACAGCAGGAACTACTTTTATGATGACTCCTTATGTCGTAACCAGATATTACAGAGCTCCGGAGGTAATTTTGGGAATGGGATATACCGAAAACGTCGACATTTGGTCAGTAGGTTGCATAATGGGTGAGATGATAAGAGGTGGAGTTCTCTTTCCTGGAACCGATCATATAGATCAATGGAACAAAATAATTGGTAAATTAGGATAACCAAAACTCAAAATAAAGTATAATTTTTTTTGATTTGTTATAGAGCAATTGGGTACGCCGTCCCCATCATTTATGCAGCGTCTGCAGCCAACTGTTCGTAATTACGTAGAAAATCGACCAAGATATACTGGATATTCATTTGATAGGCTCTTTCCTGATGGCCTGTTTCCAAATGATAGTAATCAAAATAGTCGCAGGAAGGCTTCTGAAGCAAGGGACCTTCTCAGTAAGATGCTTGTTATCGACCCTGAGCAAAGAATATCCGTGGATAGAGCTTTAAGGCATGAATACATTAATGTATGGTACGACGCTGAAGAAGTTGATGCTGTAAGTAGTATTTTTATATTGTATTGTATTTAAAATATTCATTTAATGTCTATCTGTCTATATTGCTGATATTTACAATGAAAGCCCATATACTTGTAAGATAAGTAACAGCGAATAACGAAATGCTAAAAGGCAGCTTGACTTTCGAAAAACTGCCAAAAACGAATTTTTTAGTCCAAAAAATGTTTTTAACAATTTGAATGTGTCAAATTTTATTATACTCGATTACCAAGTGAAAGAGTATATTGGTTTTGTGCAATGTCCGTCGTTCATATGGACGAACGTAATTTTTTTTCTCCGCAATTAAAGCTAGAGGCTTAAAATTTTTGATATATACTCGTGTGTCCGATAGTTTCAGATAAAGTGTTAAAGATTTTAGGCTGCGCCCACAGGAGCGTGACAAACCGATAACATCTAAAATCACTAATCGATAAAGCCTACAATTTAAAAACTATAGTCACCAAACTTGGTATGTAGATAGCTGGTGACCTCCCCTTGATATCTCGACCACGCCCACTAGAACGTCCCCCAGCGCCCACACCCTAAATCGGATATGCCTATATCTCCCACAGTTTTTGAACTAGAGTCTCCAAAATGTTGTATATATATTGCAGGAACGCTCCCCCAAACATCACAGAAAAAAATTTTTTCACACCCCCTCCCGCCGACATAATCGGGAAAACCGATGTATATGAAAGCTTGAATCGATAAGTGTTGCATAGTTGAAAAATTTGGGAACTAGAATCAGCAAATTTGGTGTTACCAAATTTTGAGGTTACATAACTAATCAACTCCTTTAAAAATCCGTGAATTTCGGCGACGAAGAGCCCGGATTCTTGTGGTCAGACAAACGCTACGGCAGACCAACTTACAATGACAAACTGTTCTAACGTGAGATCTGAATCGATTAGCGTTTCAGAAAGACATCTCATATAACAAGATAAAGGATAATAGAAGTCTCAATTTATCAAGAAGACGGGTTCAGTTAAATTTCCGGGCACCTTTAGTTTGAAAAGGAGAACGTCCCAATTTACACCGTACGCGCAACAAAGTCTTTCCTATCAATAAGCAATACCCGAAATTAAAACCTATTGAGAACATAGGAGCAATATATATATATAAAAAAATATATATGTATATATATATTTGTTTTTTTTTTTTAATTTTTGATCATTATACAAGTACTTTAAACACAATTCTTAAAATATTTTTGTAATTGAATGAAAATATCTATTGTCCGTCTGTCCGGTTGAATAAGACTTTTCCGGCTTTATTCAAATAAAGACTTCATACCGTGGATACCTAATCGTAGTTATCTGCTTCAAGCAAAATGTTAAGATTTTTATGCCACACCCATTGGGAAGCTGGCAATCCGATAGCATGTCGTTGCGATAGCCTATTACTCCCACAGTTTTAGAGCTTGTCGTCTATGGCACGCGCAGGTCAAGAACGATTTCAAATCATCGATCATGATTGTAATGAATATCTGAATATATTACTTAAAAATCTATTTCAAAAAGTTGCATTAAGATCAGTGAATTTTACAAGCGCAGCAAGAAAAGTGCGTAAGGATAATTAAAGAATCTCAGCACATTGAGACTGGGTCCGGGTCCGAATTCCGGGTCGACCAGTGTGGAATTTATATTATATTTTTTTAATTATCAAAAATTACTATTAACATTTATAATTTTTATAACAAAAGCAGGATTTTGTTAGCGTTTTGTTGATTTTTTTTTTTTTAAAGATGGTTAAGTTATTTTATATCATATGTGAATTTAATTGAGAGTGTGGTTCAGTCGATAAGAGTCGTGCAATTGTGGGTTCCAAGTTGGATTCCCGTAGTGGTATATTTTATTTTTCGTTGGTAATTGCCCATTCATTTTTTTTTTTTTTTACCACATCAATACTCATTAAGTGCCGAGAGTTTGTGTGTATATGTATTCTGGGTTCAGAGTATCTCCTAGTCGGGAGATCCCGACTACTTGTTTTTATTATACCTGAACCCATTGAAAATTGTTAAATAATGGTTTTGTTGAAATGTATGTAACAGGCATAAGAAGGCATTGTCGAGCCCATAAAGTATATAAGTTAGCACATAAAAGCTATATGTAAATATGTATAAGAACATCATACCCATTCGCTCCAAATGGATTCCGCTGACACAGAAGTTCAGCACCCCGCTTCTCGGTCAACAGCGGTAACATGACACTTGACTATGTCGCAAGTGGCTAGGTTAACGCTTATGCTGAGTCGGCTTGCCGACTGCAACTTCATGGCTTTCGATTTCCGCCTTTAGGTCTAGCTGTACGCGTTCATTGTATTTAGTTTTAGTTTTATATCAATTGCGCATACAATAAGACGCCTAATAAACTCCGGCATTGCCGTAAAACAAAAATATATATCATTTCTGTCTGTGCCCGAGGCACAACTCCACAACCTAATCATCCAAGCACCATTAGATTGGAGAGGACATCTTTAGACGAAGACTCCACAACCTAATCATCCAAGCACCATTAGATTGGAGAGGACATCTTTAGACGAAGAAAACAACGTGGGATTTACACATCTTTGTAATTGGCGCCCAACGTGGAGCTAGAACTGACCCTGAAAAGGTGAAAGCCATGCAAGAATTTCCTGAGCCAAAAACCTTATTCAGCCTGCGATCATTTCTTGGCCTAGCCAACAACTACAGAGGCTTTATTAAAGATTTCGCAGCAATAGCTAGGCCACTGACCAACATTCTCAAAGGAGAAAACGGCTCCGTGAGTAAACACATGTCCAAAA
>SCDY01002188.1:0-30113 GCA_004143825.1 Drosophila micromelanica | reverse complement strand
GAAGTATGGGAGCTATGGATCCGAGAGCTTTACATGTCAAAATTTATGTCGATTTTGGCATGATTTTTGACCAAAAATTCGACCACCTCAAAATCACCTCAAATGTTGTTTTTTATGCTAATTGTGACAATTACAATCGATTAAAACCAAAAATTCGCAATTCTAAATTGTGAAAAAAAAAAATTTTTCGAAAATGCATAAGGGGGGTGTTCATGCTTCTTTGACAAAAAATTGGAAAATTTTTTTTTTTAAAATGAGTATATTTTGAATGTAGAATTAATTAATATGGCAAATCATGACGAAAATGCCATCAAACGTGAAAATCGGTTGAGTTTTAACAAAGTTATGGGATTTTGAAGTATGGGAGCTATGGATCCGAGAGCTTTACATGTCAACATTTTTGGCGGTTTTGGCCTGGGTTTTCATATTCACAGCGTTGCTTGTATATTTTTTAGGCCTTTGTCTTCCTTATCTGTTATTTCAATTTTTTAATTTTATCAATTTTTTTGTGGAGCTCTTTATAAGGGTATAATTAAACAAAAACAAAAACCATCTGCACTTTTCTGAAGTTTTGGTTTAATTGGCATACGCTACTGTGGCATGGAGCTTCGTATCTGTAGCTGGACAGTGTAGTATCTGTATCTGTAGCTGCAATCTAAATTACACTGGCTTAAACGCAGACTCATTCTCAATTATGGCCAATGCAAATACACCCTGGACACACACACGAGAGAGAGAGAAGCGTTATTGCAGGGTGTATGCTATTATTAAAAGCGCATTTATGTAATGGCCGCCTGAGAGAGTTTCGAGTCCAGAGTCCTGCCAGCAGTTAGCCAGGACCCCGAGCACTTGCACCACTTGGAATTGGTCACGCAGCGTGCAGGAAATAATGTAGCAAACGTTGCAAGGAAACAGCTGCCTCTGTGATGCCGGGAGGGATAACGGGGCGTATGAGCTATCTTACTTTTATCTTTTATCTGCAGCTTGTTTGAGTTGTTGTGCATTAAAATGCGTGCACTCGAGCGTTAAGTGCTGGCTATTATTATTGAATTGCAATGCGCATATTATGCCAAAATATGAACAACTGACAGAGACCGTCAGACTGACGGCCAGCCAGCCAGCCAGCCAGCTTGTCCGTTTGTGTGTGGCCTTTTAATCATTATGCACTTGGCTGCGTTTGCGCTTTAAATAACGCATGTAATCAGAAACCTTTTGTTTTGAAATTGGATCGCTGCAAATTCGCGCCGCCTGTCAATGCACACAACTGGCCTCATTTATCGGGGGCACACTTCAAACAACTGACGCACGCCTCCTGCTGTTCCCGTTACCACAAGCCACACGCAGTATACTTACACACTATCTCTCTCTGTCTCTCACTCTCTCTCTTACTCTCTCTCTCTGTCTCTTTCACCATATGGTCAACTAGCTGGCCACAAGCCTCATGCCGCACCGGCTGGCCACAATTTATGAATATGACACCGACCGCTGTCGGCATTTGTTGGCCGCTTGCAATTAATTGCAAACTTGGCCAAAAATTGTTGTTAAATTTTTCAGACATTTTTATGCCCTTGCAGTGGGTATCATAATGGCAACACGAGTTGTGTAACAAATACATAAATATTATATATATAAATATTTGTCATGATTAATGTTCAAATTTGTGTAAAATACTTTTACTATTAGCATTTCATTAGATCAGATTAATATATCAAGTAACCTTGTTTTTGGAAGAAACATTTTCATTTTTATTCACTTAATTTCATTTTTTGTTTAATATTTTAAACGCAAAAATTGGATGCTACATTATACTACTGAGATTTTCATTTCTATAAATTTAAGATCACGCTTAAAGTTCATTAACAAAATATTTTTTGTTATTTTTGTAAGTTTTTATAAAGATAAATTTAAGTTATCATTCCTAATTTTTTTGCTTAAATTGCTTGCTCAATTGAATTTGATTTATATATCAAAGCTGCTGCCAAAAAGTAAAGTTCTTGTTGTTCAATAACTTGTTTTCTTTAATAATAATTTTTCAACAAACTTTTTATGTTATATATGTACATTATAAAAATATAATGAAAATCTATGAATAGATACACATGTCTGCAAAGGGCATTTAATCTGCGGCATCTGTGGGTTGACTTCTTTTTTGGAGCCAAATATCCAGAGCTTTGTGTCAGGTGATGGAACGTTGACTGCAAATTGAATTTCCATTGGGCAATTGACGGAACAACGACCTTTGTTACACGTTAGTAGA
The DNA here is from genome assembly GCA_004143825.1 of Drosophila micromelanica. Taxonomy (NCBI): domain Eukaryota; kingdom Metazoa; phylum Arthropoda; class Insecta; order Diptera; family Drosophilidae; genus Drosophila; species Drosophila micromelanica. The sequence goes on along the minus strand of SCDY01002188.1, from coordinate 27,856 downwards.
CAGTTTACGGGGGAGTTGTGGGGGGGGGGGGGGTGGTAATTGCAGTTTCTGGATATTGTTTTTGGCCCGTCCAGAGCAGCTGCAGTCATTGCATGCAAATGTCAAAGGCACTAAAGCGCTTAACGTAATTTTTGACATGCCATGTGCCAAAGTTCGGCTCCAAGTTGGCCTAAACAGTTTTGCCAAGTTACAAGCCATTGACAGGCCAAATGGGTTACGTTGAGCCGAGGAAAGTTCTATGCCTGCAGCATGGCCATAGAGGGTGTCGGGAGGGGAGGGAGTAGAGGGAGTGCAGCGGGGCTGAGCTAAGCCAGTTGTCAATAACAGTTGCACGCAAGGTTTCAACTTTATTTTGGTCACGTTGACTGTAGCCTGTTGCCATTTTGCCTGTTACCTGCTTATGTCGTGTCCTTTCCTTCTACTGTTTGCAGCTGAAACGCACGCGTGCACTAATCCTTTTGCAGCTGCAATCTGCGATTGGACTGCTCACAGGATCAGATGAGTATCCTGCCAGCCAGTACCGAATGCAATACATCAAATTTGGCAGCCTGCTGCCTGCGATCAGCGGCAGGTGCGTCTCTCCCTACGCGACTGTGCGGATTGTAGGGGCCATCAAACAGATTGCAAAGCACATTTGCAACATGCTACGTGCCACGTAAGCTGCAATTAAGTTTTGTTAATTTTAATGAAGCTTTGTCGCATCTGCTGCCTGCTGCTGTTGTTGCTGCTGCTGTTGTTGCTGCTGCTTCTCCTGGGGGGAAAAAAACAACTGGCCACAGCCGTTGGGCAACATTTTGTAGGGATTCAACGTTTTGGTTTTCACGCGTTGCGCTCTGTTATGGCCAAAAGCAATGCAACGCTTAAAGCAACAGCAACAGCTGCTCAACTCTTTTAAGGGTTGTAGTTTTTTGAAAACATTTTTTTGCACGCCTTTTGGCATTTAGCTAACTTTGTTGTTTAATTAAATTAAGCATGTCTGGCTTAAGGTGGATCAATATCAAGATTTTCAATAACTAACACTGAAAGAAAAAGTATCTGTTAAGACTTTAGATAAATTGACAAGATTTTCATCTTTGGCATTAATTCGAGCATGAGTAATTATAGTTTACCATTAGTTCTAAAATACTTCTTAATCGCAGCCGATTTCTATATCTTGTACTGTTTGCCCTTAACGTGGGCTTTTGGCCGCAATCAATTTGTGCAACATATCGTTCGGTATTTCACCTGTCGGCAGTGGCAACTAAGTGCTTGCAACAGTGCGGCAACAATAATAAAAATTGATGTTTAAGTTTTGCATGTGTGCTGCATATTTTTGTTAACGCTCGCACTTTGGCTGCCATTTGCCGGCAACTTTTTGGTTGCACGCAGCAAAACTTTTATCCAAATGCAGCAAATACCCAAAGCCAAATACCGTAGCCATAGCCATAGCCATGGCCAGAAAGTCCAGGGCCATCAACAGCAACCGGGGGGCAACATTAAATTGCAGTGACTACAAAGTGGTTATTTTGTTTGAAGTAATCCGCAAGAAGTCGTTAAAACTGTCGTTGGCTGTAGATTGATGATGGTTTCACGTGTCCGATGCAGTTACGCGAGTTGCATCCTTGCATCCTTGCAGCCTGCCAAGCGCCTGAACCTGAGCCTCGCCTTATCCTGCAGCCATGTAGCGCTATTTATGATAGAGTGTTCGAAGGAGTGGGCGGAGTTTGTTTGAATGCACTTGAAAAACTTCACATGCGCGCTGCTGCAAAATACATTTTACTTATCCGCTGCAACACATCCACATAATGAGGCATGCCACTATAGGATCGACTTTAATATCGGCACATAATTTACGTCTCAATGATTTTCTAGAGCTTTGACATGCAAATGCTGCAAATATGCGAGCTGCACTGGGGATAAACCTGCCGTGTGCCGCATTTAGCCTTCGGGCTGGCTCCATAAAAAAGAGATGCTGAAAATGCTGAAGGCAATGCCTGAAATGTGCTGCTGCCTCAATACACGCTGCACTCGTATCACAGTCTCGTCCTTTGACACCTGATAAGTGTCGCACTCAAAGCCCTGTGCGTACCAAATACCTACCTAGCTCCCTGTAATCAAATATGCAAACCAAAAAAAAAAAGAAGTCTGAAATGAAAATGCTAACAGTAATGTGTAGGCAGGCATCTTTAAGCTGGCATCTTAACGCATCTAAGCGGATTCCTCTTTTAACTTCCGACAAATTTTCAATTAACTTGGTCCCGCCAGGCATTCGCCCTGCAGCCTTTTCTTGTGCGTCGTGTGGGCGCAGCCAGGCAAAATAACAATATCCAAAAGGCAGTTTAAATGGCATAGGTTATTGGCAATAAAAGGTCACCCATTTTCAACATGTGCCCGAAATTAACATAAAAGAAATGTGAAAGCTGCGTGAAACTGTTATGCTCATTGCCACATCATATTTAGTGGGTAACAATATGCATAATTTGCGTCTTAAATACCCTATAATTACGGCATGATGGATCAATAAAATACATCGCTCATGCTAAAAATTGTCTATTGTGTTATAATTCTATAGCTGATTGTATTATTTGCATTAATTCGTAAAATATATATTTTTTTATTTCTTTATAACTTTATTTATAAAATATTTTTAATTTAAAGAGTTTATCTGTTAGCGTATTTAATATTCGTCATTACAAACATTATGATTCTTTGTAGTTTGGTTTTGATTTTCGTTGTTCTTTTTGTCGCAAATGCGCGACACGTGACCAGGCAAATGAAATCAATGAAACTCAACTTCAACTTGTTTGTATACCTGCCGTGACGGGCTCAGCTTAAGACCCAATGCTAATGAGTCAGATAAGGAGCCGGACTTTTGGCATAGTTGTGTGGCCAAAGCTGCAAAAGTAAATTACCTCGACCGAAGCGGCATAAGTACTTGTAATTCAGACAAGCTATACACTTAAGTTTGTGGCTTAATTGCAGCTCGCTGTTTACAAGCGTGTGCGTTGTAATAAGTGAGCCAATAAGAGGGTGTGAAAGATAAGTGAACAAATAAGAGCAAAAATCACTTGAAAAATGATGTAATCTATATTACATTGTTTGTTATCCAGACATCGGAGTGATAAGAAATACTTATTGAAATGGTTGAAGTAATATTATGTAATCTAAAATATTTAATTAAAGAAATAAAAATATATTTGCTTTTAATTAATGAAATAAGTATCAATTTAAAAAAGAAACAATTTCCTAAGCTCTTAAAAAAAATTAATTAAATTAAGTGTATCTCTTAATGGACAAATAACTATTTTTTTTTTTAAGATTTTATATGTTGCTTTGTTTACGTATTTACAGTCCAACGTTTCATTAATATGAATGTGTTATTCGTTTACAGAACTGTCAATCAATTTGAATTAACAGTTTCTGTTAACGCTTTTACCCAGGACTCAGACTGAAGAAAGTGTGCAAGATTAAGTTAAAAAGCAAGCAGTTACAATTTGCACTGCTTACTAAACAGCACAAGACCTAACCGGAAATACAACTGCTTACAATAATTCAGTTCTTGAAGGCAACGCACTGCTTGCAGCAAAGCAGCGCCCAGCCATGGCAAATATTACGTATACGCCGTTTAGGGCAATTGGAATGCTCATTAAACTTTATGCATATATTTTTCTATTAGTCATTATTAATTTCAAACGCTGCTTTTACAATCTAAAACCATTTTCTATCGTGAGAGTGCTGAAAGTGTCCACTCGATCGAGTTTAATCGAATATGCCCTCATCGGCTGCCTTATCAACGAGCGATTTCAGACCCTCGGTGACCTCGATGCCAACTTCCGTGATTTGATTGGATGGCAGGAAGAAGCCAAAAGTGCCCTTATCACGCAACTCAACGGTGCAGGTGAATGGAATATCCTTAACACCGTAGGCCCAGTCCTTGGCAGCGCCAGACACAACATCTACAAAATAAGCAAACACAGTTCAATAACAGATCCGATGACAGCAGCAGCATCCACATCAACTTACAGTTCAATAATCCACTGGCGCCATAGGTAAAAACGGAGCCATATGCATCCACAGCGCCATCCGCAAAGGCGGCGGCAATGCGCATCATCTGATCGTAGTTGGGCGGAAATTCGGTGTTCGAGTGTCCGTAGGGCAGCAGCACGTACTGGCCATAGGCATGGAAGGCCATGTAGGCGCGTATGTAGCCATCCTCGAAGGAGCTAACAAAGTCCTGCAGCGCCAGAATTTCCTGCTCAGTATTCGGCTCATCGCCGCCAAACCAATGATCGCAGGGATCCTCAATATTCCAGCCAGCGCCGTTCCAATGGAAGTCAAAGTTGCGATTCATATCGATGCCGTAGCAGGGACCCGATGAGTTCGAATAGCCATTGGGGCGACGATTTTTGCGCCACAAGCGCTCCACCTCGTGCGTGTAGACAAAACCATCAGGATTCACCATCGGCACCACAATCCAATCGTACTCTTCCGAAAGGCGCTGCACTTCAGAATCGTCAGAGTTAATCAACTGGTTCAGTATATAGGTGACTGTAGCCGAGGATATCCATTCCATGGCATGAATGTTGCCCTCCAAGAAAATGGCCTTGTTGCCCTCACGCTTCGACAACTTAACGCTCTTGATGGGCCTGCCTTCGTAAGAGTGACCTATGACCTTGCACTCGAGATAATCGTGCGTGTCGCAAAGGTCGTCCACCCATTCGTAGATTTTATCCAGGGGATGATAAGTTTCCCAGTCCATGGGCGCATCTGCATCGTAAGACGAATCATCCAGCAAACTAATAGCAATAACTTTCAATTAATCGCCTTAAATATTTAATGTTCACGAAGCCTTACACTTGCAAATCCTCAACAACTATTTGATAGTCCACCTCCAAATCGCGTAACACAGCCTCAAAGGCTCTTTGGAATAGTGGGCCCACAATCACATCGTAGCTGCGATTCGATCCGCCAATTTCATGCAGTATATGCACCTAAAAAAAATAATAATAATTAAAACATCCCTTTGTCCAAGTTTGTGCACTAGTGCACCTACCTGAATGTGCTGATGAATTTTTTTAAACTCCTCCAACTGAACGTTGTCCTTGACAAAAGCTCGATACATTTTAAAGTTATCGTAACGCGCAGCAAACGGTATCCTGGCGTTGGCCAACGCTGCCAACGACAGCAGGGCTAAAACTAGCAGCACTTTCATCCCGAATATCCTTTTCTTTTACACGTTTTAACTTTGTATAACTAACGTTAAAATGTTCACTATACCGTTTAGTCTGTCTATGCACTGCCTTTTATATGAAGCGTTTGGTTCTCATGTCGATTTTCTCTGAAGTGCACAGTTGAAGTGTCGCAGACAGCGCAAGTGTTATCTAATAAGTTAATGATAGGACAAACTGTTGATCAATCATCTGTCATTGTTATGAAATTGCAGTGTGCCATGTGTGCAGTGGCTTGAGTGTGTGCGTGAAAGTTCGTTTTTATTATCGCAATTCGGCACTTAACCTACCACAAAATAGCAGAAAAATTGTCAGAAACAAATTTCGCCTGCAGGTGAAATCGCAAGAACAATAGCATCCACTAAAGATTAAAAAAATTAAAGGATCTAGTGCTTTTAAAATGAATTTATGGCAACAAAAATTAAAATACAAAAAATATAAATCAGCGTTTAGTTAACAGAATCTTAGAAAGAATAAAGGGATCATAAATACTATTTTTTAACTATTTTATTTTAGCTCTGTCATAAACTAAAAAAAAAACCAGATTTATCACATAAATTCAAATTTGTTCAAATATATTCTAAGATACCCTTTTAAAACCGGTTCAGGCAAATTAATTTTAAAAAATTTGCGTAATTGATAAGATATGCTCATGAGTATTAAAATGCACTCGCCGTGCTAACCAATTTGATTGAATGCAATGTCTGCGCGTGAAGAAGCACTTTTGAAGTGGCAAATACGGCTGCACTTGTCAGGGACAAACAGAAAGTACCCCAAACTGAAGGGCATTTGTCATCACGGGATGAGTGGGTGCAAAGATTGCAAATGCTCTTTAATTACCTGCATTTAATTAACTTTGAATTGTTTAATTATTGATTAAAATTGAACTGATGGACAGTTATCAGAAAGCAAATGCAAATGGGGGCAATACTGTTCTGATCCATTTGACGTGATCAATCGATAAATCAAATTATTTTATTAATTGTATTAATATATAAAAATTTAATTTGTAATTGAACACACTTGTTAGTTACAAAAAAAAACAACATTTCTTTGAATTTTTATAAATCCGCGGTTAATACGTTATTTCGATAAGTACATAAGTACATAAAAAAAGCCTCTCGAATATACTCTGTCTATCGATAAGTAAATAAGTACATAAAAAACTCTCTCAAATATACTCAGTATATCGATTTATCTTCAAGAAAAGTAATGAAACAATCAGCATACAGTCATTCTATAATTAAAGTGCACAATTAAATAATAATTAACTTACCATTCACATCTTACACACCTCAGACTTTTATTAGAAAAATGTCACGAATAATACCAGGGATGCATAACAAGAGGAACTACTCAAATGTGCAGTATCGATACTTTTTGGATATGAACTTTGTAGCTGGATTTTATACGTTACCGAAAACAATAAGATTCAAAACCGTCCATTTGGGGTTGAAGTTGGGTACAAACGACAGCGCAATACTCTAATATAATATATATATATAACGATATGTTAAATACTGTTCTATGCAAATTAAATGAGCATATTGGCCTTGCTTTTCAAACAGTGATAAAAAAAATTTTGAGTAGTTTTTCTTTTTTGCAAAACAATTAAAATAAATAATATTGAGAAAGATTTAATTTTGTATTTTATATAAATTTTTGTTTTGCGCGTCACATTTTAAAGATAAGAAAGCACAAATTTATTTCATTGACTCGTATGTATTTTTGTATAATTACTACGGAGTTACAAAAACATTTTAGAATAACAATACGATAGTAAAATTGATATTTGGTTTGATAGATCATTAATAAGATGAATAGTTTAACAAAGGCTAAAGCCCGTAAAGCATAGTTCAAACAATTTTATTTAAATATTGAAATTTGCGGTATTCGTTTTAAAACAAAACAGTGGACATACTTCTAATGCCTTTTATTACAATACTCAATACACATACTCAGCAAAATGATTGAAACCACTCCAGCGTGAACAATGCCCGTTTTTATACTCTATTAACAATGTGAAAGAGTATTTTGATTTTGTGCAATATATGTCTGGCTGTAAGTCAGCATAGCGGCATGTTATGAATTTGAATGAATTTGTTGAAGCGAAAGCCTTCAAACTTTGAATATAAATGTGAAAGCCTTTATCTCCCACTCTTTTAGCGGTAAGCTGATCTAAAAAACCGGGACACAAAAGGTGGGGAGGTACTTTTTTCAATTTGGAAGCAATTTTTGAAATTTATTGGATTTGCGTATGCCTCTATCCCGACAGTTTTTGAAACAGGTCAAAACTCTTATATGAAAACGAGAAGGGTTATCGATAATTTAAACTTGTTTTGGGTTTGCATTCGATCAGAACGTTCTTATCTGTTTAGATAAATTAACTACAGCTTTTCGGGGTTTGACTAATTGTGGAAGATAGGTTTGATCACTTTTATATGGCAAGAATGTTTTATACCTATATCAGTAGGTATATACGTATGTACGTGTGTATGTTTTGTTCTTATATATTGTAATTAGGCATTTCAGCTTATTGTTGCTTAATACAAGTAGTTTGCCGAGCGCAAACAATTTAAATAAATACAATAATAAATAATCGTGATTTTGATATGATCAAAAATCATTTGTGTACATTCATCGGCCTCTTAATTTTTACCTTATAACATTATGCATGTATATAAAAAAGAGTAAAAAGACGCATACATTAAACACTGGCGCCGTAATTAGTTGCTTATAGTATGTACATGTTTACAATATTTCATGCCTGGTTAACATTATGTTTGCCCAATATTACAATATTATTTATTTTATTATATTGCATACGAAAACGTGGAAGAGGAAAATTATTAAACATATGCTTAGGACATAAGACCACTTTTATTGATACAGATCCTTCCTTTATGGTTTTCCTGTGGCCTTGTCTTATTTGTAAATTAAAAAGCTGTACAAAATGTAATTTAAGTTTTATCAGAGAAGAACAAGAGTTATATGCAAAGTTAACCAAAATGGAAGCGTTGCTTATGTTACTTATACATAGCACATGTAATTTTAGTTTTGCAAGCGTCAAGTGACGCTTTAACTTTAAATATTTTTGTTTATAAATGTTTCGTTTAAAGTTATTTAATTAAAAGTGTAGGTTTAACTTTGAGACTGCACAGCATTTAATGTATTATACATTAACATTTATATGTAAATTGTATTATTTTTTTATTTTTTATATTTTACTTTAAGTCTTACAAAATTGAGTATAAATTTCTTTATAAAAAAAATTTGAATATCATTAACTAATCAAATGTAAAACTGCTGAGAAGTTGAACTTGCGAAGCAAAGGTTTGGAAACTATTTTTTGTTTTAATTAGTCAAAGAAAAATAAAATTAAGTGATAAATATGTTGTTTGTTGAAATACGTGGTGTGTTTTTGTTGGAAATTGGGGTGGCTCGGTACGGTAAGAACCGCCTGCCCTTTGCTAGTACTGTAGAGCGAATAATGAATCAGTCTCTTCGTGTCACAAGTATTAAATAAGTATACGATACATAATAACAATATAGTATATAAAACAGCAATGAAAATCATACTCTAAGGGTATCTTGGATTGATGATTTAGCTGTCGTGTTCCGTTGTGTACAAATTGTCAATAAACTAGCTAAGATGAGAGTTGTCGTTGTACAAATTTAAATTACATTATCATTGGTATGACATGAAAATGATAAAACAAGTTAACAACAAGCACGACTTTAGTTTGTTCGAAGTAAGTAGATTTATCAATGATTTGCGTTTCGTTTTCCTTTTTTTTTAAGCTAAGCCGAATTTAGTTATAGATGTATTAAGCATAAGATGCAAATAGTCAATTGTATATGTATTTTTAATCTAAATATATGAATTTATATGTATGTTAATGGTTATATTTTAATAGTAATTGGTGCGTTTTATTTTATTTTTTTTTTCTTTTCCTTTTTGATTTGTTGGTCGAAAGTCATAAAATTTTGGAAGAAAATAACGAGTATAAATTTCAGCTTAAAGGGTTATTTTGTTTCGGCTTTCACGAATGCGCACATACATACAATTATGAATATTTAACTATAATTAAATTTGTGTAGAATCGAATTCAAATACAGGGGATGTTTAAGGAGTCGCAAAATGCGACATATTACTTACAGGTTTTTCTTTTGTTTAACTTTAACCTGAATATAAAAATACATTATTGTATATAAGTATTGTTTATGTATATAAGTATATATAATATGTATGAAATTTTTAATTAACTGTCTTGTAATTTAATGCACATCGTTTGTGTTGCCGAGTTTTGCAAGAACACAAACATTTTAATTTAATTTTATTTTTTTCTTCTTTTTTGTTGCTGTTAGTACACTTTATTATTTTTGAAGTTATTGATAATTTACTTGTTGTGTTGCGCCACAACATGCGGAGACTTGTAAAAGTTTTGCACGAATTCGGAGAGGCTGTAGACGGCGCCAGGTCCTTTACCAGCACTCATGCAAATAAAGTCACCCAAACAATGCATGTTGGCTACAAGAAGAATAATAGTTAGTTGAGAATTTATATTTGACTTTAGTTAACTACTGACTATTCGAAAGAATGGGCGGATATGATGGTGGTGGCTTAATCCAGCTACCATCTGGTCTGCGCATGTGCCTGCGATCCGATGAGAACTCAATTAGATATGTATCTGCGGGTATAACTCTGAAGAATCTAGAATATAAGGATATTTAATACTTCTGTCGAAATAGCTTGTATACGTTGCTTACCTGTGATGCTCCGGTCGTAGTGCTAGATCAGATCGAAAGGTCTCTGTCACATATTTATGAAAGTATGTGGGAAACGGTAGCGTTGTATCCAAATCGAACACCAAACAGCGGTTCGGCAAGGGATTGTGCATAAAGAATACATGATAGTCCTGTCAATAAAACAATTCATTTGTAAATGTTTGGAAGTATATGAATGTGTTTTTGTTAAGACAATTTACCCATATCACAACTTGATCATCGCCACGTCCCGCTTTTTGACGCCAGAGCGGAACAGTTCGTCCTTCATTCGACACAAATACTGCGTAGCATTTGCCCAACTCCTCGGGACGCGTCCGCTTAACTTGTTCACATAATTTCCAAACGTTCTCCTCACTGAAATCGAATTACAAGTAAATAATCAAATAAACATCACAAGAATTGGGGCAATTCTATTCAATAGTATTGAAAGTGAATTAAAAGTGTGTAAAATGGATATAATGATATAACAGACAGGAGGAATCACCACCAAATCATAAAGTATGTGTATGAACGCAACGATCTCAGAAGCTACAAAAGCTAGACACATAAACTTTTCGACTATAAATTCTCCTAACTCATACACAGAACAAGTTTCTCCTTTTTTCTTTGAATATCGATAAAAATCGATTTGAATGCATGACTTTCTTAACATAACTCGAGGACTATAATAGTTAACGTGACCAAATTGACTTTGTTACAATCTCGTAAATCGGACGCTGATCTTTTTAAAGTTTTATTACGGTAAGACGTAATTAGAACACATTAGTATGCAACATTCAAAAACTTAAAATCCAGATTAACTAATTTCGTAGCAGGCACGCGAAGGTAACTTCATTTCAGATGATATGGCACGTTAGTTAGAAATTATAATAATTGATTTTCAGTAAGACGTATCGCATGTGTGTTGCATGACACTTGGCCATAGAAATCAAAGCAAAGTACAAGCAGCTATATGAAACATAAACTTGCCATATCAACAGCTACTAAAATGTCAAGTGTTAAAAAAAGAATCTTGTTACTATTGATTAAAAAAAAATGGTCAGTTATTGTAAGTTTTCTGAACAAACACATGGGTTGTGAATTAGCCCGATATTTTACTTGATTTGATAATTTACAAACATTGGCTTTCTATTGCAAAAGAGTAAAAGCGGGGGCGGAAGAGAAAAATAAATGAGAGAGAAAAGAGAGAAAAGAGAGAAAGAACAAAATAGTGGGAGAGCGCGAATGTGAGAGTCTCTATATTCTAAGTTGACATTAGAATATGCAAAATACGATGTTAGCATTTAAAAAAAATTAAACAATTAATGTTAATTCGGAACTAATTAAATATATAATAAATATATTCCATGCTATGTTCGCCCATGCATAATTTTACTGATGTGCCAGGATTGAAATTTTTGGCAATTAGAATTTTTAATTGTGGTGTGTGTGTGTGTGTGTGTGTGTGTGTGTGTGTGTGTGTGTGTGTGTGTGTGTGTGTGTGTGTGTGTGTGTGTGTGTGTGTGTGTGTGTGTGTATTTAATCACTTTCTCTTTTCTTGTTGTTGTTAGCCTTTTTATATTCAAAACGCGCTTTTTGCATGCGGTAATAAAAACGAAACAACCGAAATCCTGGCACAGCCCACTCAACCCATATACATATATATGTATTTATATATATAAATTTGTATATATATTTGTATATAAATGGACACTGCTTTCGTTTCGCAGACATGACCATTTGACCCAATTTTAGTGCTTGGCGGCGCCTCAACAGGCAGGACCAACAAGCGCAAGGAGCAAAAGGAGTATAAGAGAGGTGGAAGCCGAGTAATGAGTAAATAAAAATGCGAAGCAAGAATTTCAACGAGCATTAACCACGAAACAAACTAAAGCCAAATAAAAATCACTAACCAAATGCCAAAAATTCAGTTAACTCACACAAGCAAAGCACGCACAAAGTTGAAATACAAAAACTTAATTGCAATATAGAGAGCAAGAATATATAAAACACACTTGATATGATTTTTGTTGAATTGTATGAAATGATGTTTGTTTTCTTATTTGTTGGCACTGTGTTGCTGTGTAATTGGCATTACTAACCAGTAGCAGGATACATAGGAGCAATCCGCAATTTTGGGAAACAAAAAATCTGTCGTCATCTTAATATGTTGATCTTATTGCAGTTTAGGTTAAATTTTTTATTTTCTATTTTATTGTTTAAGAGGTTTTGCAACGAGGAGATAATCACTGTATTTGACACTGCTTAATATAGAGAGGTTTGGTGGTGAGCTATATCTTTTGAGTGACGAATGTCCTGGCAAAAAGCGTGACATTAAACGAAACAATTTCTGTTGTAGATTCTTGGTTTTGCTGCACATTTAGGTCGCCCCTCAGTTGAAGCGCTGACAACGTTCCATTTTGTTGATTATATCTATTAAGAATTTTGAATTTATTGAACAGCGTACGCTGATTATCTGCTCTTAATTAATTATAGCTGATTTGCATTGTTTTTTTTTTTTTTTTTTGTTTTTTAGATTTAGATTGCACGCAGGATGCTGACTGACAAAAACAGAGAGCGGAGAACGGGAAAACCACACGCAGGTATTAATTTTAATACACAACAGAACGGCGCACGCTCGCGAAACGCAATCAGGCGAATTATGGAAGTGAATTTTTCCTTTGGTTTGTATGTTGTTTTATGAGTACAACAATTCACACACACTTACACAATATCACATAAATAAAATATATTATTAAATAATGCTGGGGGGGTTTTACGAATTTGACACACTTAACAAATCAACATTTAAAGGGCTTAGCTATTTAAATGAACACTCTGCCGTCGTTGCAGCGTCCGACGCTCTCTCTTTCTCTCACTCTCTTAGTTAGGTGCGTGTCTCTTGTTTTGATGTTTACTTTCACAGGCAATGTCCAACAATTGAAATGCTTTCCATGTGTTTGGGGCTGGTTGGGGTTGTTTGTGTGTGCTTTTCACACGCGCGTTCGCTGCCCTTATGTTGTTTACGCGTTCCCGGTTCTCCACAGACTTTGGAGGAAAACAATGCTCACGGCTCCAAAAGGAAATTTTTAACCAATATTTACTCAACCTAATAGTGTTGTCTAATGACGAAACAACTGACTATTCGATATGTTGTTTGCGACACTGTTTAAAACATTGCTGCGAATTGGCGAGAGCTGACTCATGCTCGCTGCTGTGACACTCGGTCTGCTAACGGTTTTTTAAATCAACTAGTCAATTATACGTTTTTTTATTTTAATTTTTTTTTAATTGGAAGGCTACGGTATTTTTGTTATGCTTTAGATATTAAATAAATGCTGATTTCATGCCTACAGCACCATTCCCTTAGTATGCTACGTGTTTCTGTTGTGTTTTATTTTTGTTTAACAATTGATAACTGTATGCGACAGATTTCGAAGGCAAATAATTCTCTGGCTAACAAAAAGGAAATTTGCAGCCAATTATTTCACTTGCTATGGTGTTGACTGAATTATTATATATTACTTATTTCACCATATTGAGAAGTGTTGTGAGCTGACTATTGCTTGCTGCTACAGTACTCGGTATATCAACGATTCTTTTACTTCATGAATTCGTAAATTTTAATAGCTATATTTAATCATTATTATTTAATCTAACTATTAACATAGAGTAATTTACGAGTACAGACCTTGCTATGTTTAGTATACTTATAAGATAATCTTCACAAAAACGTGTAATTTGTATGAATTTTATTTAAAAATGTAAAAGATAAGTACATCTTCGTTTGTTTTAATTTGATTTTGTTTGCCAGCCATCACGGAAAAAGATAAAATCACGAAAATAATATTAGTTGAACTAACACTAAATAGATAACGCAATTTACTGTATAACAACGCGTAATAAACTTTGCTTTATGTGTCTATTTTATATATATGAGCGTATAATTTGAATTATCTGTGAGAGTCGCGCCTTAAAATCACTTGATAAGAATTTGAAATATATATATATAGCAACGTATAAACTTACAACTGATAGCCGTAAGCTAAAGACTAGCATTTAAATTATCAATTGAACATTTGGTTTTGATAAAAACATTTTGTCGTCGATTAAAACGATCATGACATATAAAAATTCATTGGATGTTGATTTCCACCGCTTTATCGCCTGCCGCAATATGTACTCTAAATGGTACCGAGAGCGAAAGAAAACGGGAGAGCAATAGGTAGAGAGGGAGAGAAAAAGGAGAGATTAGCCAACTCTTTGACAAATTCAATGGGTTATATACCCTGTACATCAGGGTTTATAAAATGTTTCCAATGTGGGCAGTGAAGCGGAAAAATACATAAATATAAATAAATATAATTTATATATTTTTCCCCACTCTTTTTCTTCACTTCATTGTATACATTCTAAAAAAGGTTTGTAATCAGAAAATGTACTGATTTGTGCTACTGCCGACAATCTAGACATCTTTGCTGGGTATCTTAAGGCCACACACTGTCGAGTTGAGTCTTCTAACTTGTTGCTGTGGCGGGAGAAACGTTTCACGCGCCAAGCAAATTTTAGTTGTTCGGAGCCTCTCGTCGTTGTCGGATTGACCAGTTGGACCTGTGTCTAAGCCAACACTATTTTAAAGGGCAGCGTTTGCGTCTGCGCATTTTTCGAAAATAGATACAACAGGTAAGCATCGTCGTTTTGGTTCTTCTCCCGTCCGGTTTACATCAGCCGGTTTACTAACTTTTGTCTTAATTCGGTGGAACCAGTTTTCGAAGATTTTTGACAATCACTGTGAAATATTTTAGCACGTGAATTGCTTTTGGCTTAAAGGCTTCGTTCACAGGTGAACCCAAACGTTTTCTGTGACTACAGTTTATGACATTATTATGACATTTCAGAGTGTTTGATTATTGAAACCACAAGAGAATAGTGTACACAGCTTTATTATATTGTGTTGTTTATTCAGTTGATTAGGTCTCAAATTGTTGTCTTATTTGCATGCGCATAATTTACACACAACTCGGAACTGAAGCTGGTTTTCAGCAGTAAAAGCACTGCTTTTAATAGCATTAATATAATTTTAATACCTTGTACCATATTAAATAGGAAGAAGGGTATAATATTGTATGGGTACATATAATTGGGCATAAGCGACACCACAATGCATATATTCTCATTGATCAGGACAATAAGGGACTCAATTTAGTCTATCAGACACTGATAGATAAATAAACAATAAATCCAGAAGTTTTTAAATTATTTTTGAACAACTGACGACCGCTGTCAGACGTAGCTACGGGGTATCTTCTCGTCGGATCCTATCACTGAAGCAACGTCTATAATTTGTTATCAATAAATGCTTAATCGGATTGTTTCACCTTGAACGATTTTCAAGTGAGACACTTGCAAATCGGACTAAGCTAAAATAGACACGCGAGATCCTCTACTTGAGATTGCGCGACTAGCAGATACTCTGTACCCAGGTCCTAATTGTGCTAACATACATAAGCACTTATGTATACTTGGAGTCATGTTTTTAAAATAGAGCAAAAAACAGTCCGACAGATTACAGTGCAAACTATCAAAGCTGTGCCTCAGTTTTATCAGCTGGGATGCTGCATTTCCATGACTCAGACACATCAGAGGGAATAATAAATTTGTCATGAAATAACATTTAGAATAATATGAAAAATGAAATAACATTTTAGAATTCAACTACCAAGAACTCATGTTTATTTAGATCAGGCTTTATACCTTAACTGGATCTGTTTGAGTTCGTATATACCATACACAGATCATTACATCAAAAGATCGATAATCCGTAAAATTTTCGTATTATACAAATTTATTGTTATTTAATAGTTTTTTTTTTGACATATTTTAAAAACTGTACGACCTAACATTAACACATTAGCATTATTTCAGATGTTTTATTAATCTTTGAACATAGACAAAAAACCTTCTACTTAATCTTAATCTACACTTTTCAATACAGTTCATAATAGTCCTTTCACTGAACAATAATTTAAATTTGTTTCTAGTTTTTAAAAAAATATAGCAATGTTTGAGTTATATCTGAACATTGTTTGTTGATTTGTCATATACATTTAATAGTATTTAATTTGCTGATATCCGAATATTATTTCTATCGCGATTGTTTCTACCTTGACAACACCTAACACTTTATGATAGAGGGTCGTAAAACACGAGTATAAACAAAATGTGATATCAACATTTTTCAGAAGGCTCACAAAATGTGCGATGACGTCGAGGAACAGCAGCAGCAGCTGTTCAATGGCCACGATCATAAGACAAACTACAAGCGGCCCCAAATCGTTTCCGATTTGGATCGACCTCTGAAGAAATTGCCACTGGGCGAGCAACCACGCGCCGTTCGTCGCCAGGCATTGATGGTTATATTAGCGAATATGGGCGTTATATCGAGTGGTTTGGCCCTAGCAATTCCGACGATTGCTTTGCGCCAGCTGAAGGACGAAATGGAACCGGTGTATTTAAATAGCACACAGGCTTCCTGGTTTGCAAGCATAAATACTTTATCCTGTCCACTGGGCGGACTCCTGTCGGGCATGTTATTGGATAGGATTGGACGCAAACGTACTCTCTATGTACTGAATATACTGGGTATCACAGCCTGGACACTGCTCGCCACACCAAGTTCGACAAGTTTTGAATACTTTTACTGGCAGCTGTTCGTGTCACGATTTATTATTGGTAAGTACACGCATAATTAACAGTTTAGGACACTTTTATAAACGAGAGAAATTTTAAACAAGTGGAAGAGCGAATATGAGTGTTTATCTCTATTTCATTGCAAAGTTCAAGGCCTTATGTAAAATTTTTCATATAATTTTTACACACTGTCAAAACAAAAACACACTTTAATTGATATAAATTCTTTTTACTCACTCAATTCAATTCAATTCCAATTAATTGTATTGAAGCCAGGCAGATCTCGAATACATATACACGAATTCCTCATACTGTGTCTGTGTATACTTTTAGACTTTTTCATAGACTTTTATTTATCCATTAACTTATGTTGCCTTGTAGGTATTGCGATGGGATTGGCCAGTGCACCCACTGGGGTTTATGCGGCGGAGATAAGTTTGCCCAAGTTACGCGGCAGCCTTATCCTTGGCACCTCTATATCGGTGGCTTTGGGCATTACAATTCTCTATAGCATTGGGTATTTCATACGAAATGATTTTCGTTTAATTGCGCTCATCTGCTGTGGCTATCAGATAACTGCGCTGCTTTGTGTCCTCCCACTGCCGGAGTCGCATAGCTGGTTGTTGTCCAAAAACCGTTTGGAGGAAGCTAAAAAGTCACTCAATTATTTTCGCGGACTCGACAAGTCACGTAAGTATAAATTATTGAAATTTAAATAAATCAACATTTGTAAATATATGTTTTTACATCGATATATAGCGCACATAACACATCCGGAGGTATTGGAGGAATTTAATGTCCTGCAAAAGTCGCTGCAGCTGCGCGTTGGCGAGAGGAAGCCCTCATTTTTGAGCTGCCTAAAATTGCCAGAGGTCCACAAGCCGCTGCTTATACTGATGGGTTTGTTTGCCTTCCAACAGCTTTCGGGCATATTTGTTGTCATCGTGTATGCCGTGCAAATATCGATCAAAGCGGGCGTGTCCATTGATCCGTTCACATGCGCTGTCCTCATTGGAACGGCGCGAGTGGTGACAACCTGCCCCATGGGCTATGTCCTGGAGAAGTGGGGTCGTCGACGTGCTGGCATTATCTCAACATTGGGCATGACTGTCTCCATGCTTTTGCTGGCCAGCTATGGTTGGCTAGAGGTTCTCCAGAGTGTGCCCTATCTTCCAGTCATTGCGATCGTTAGCTTCATTGTCCTCAGCACGATTGGATTGTATACCTTGCCGTTTTTCATGATCTCCGAGTTGTTTCCTCAGAAAGTGCGCGGCCCAGCTTCAGGCCTAACTGTCGCTGTGGGCATGTTCTTTGCCTTTCTGTGCATCAAAGTGTATCCGGATATGGAGGCGAATGTTGGCACGAACAACTGTTTTCTATTCTTTGCCATTATGTCGTTCTTGGCTATGATCTTTATATATTGGGTGCTGCCAGAGACACGACGACGGACACTTCTTGAGATTGAGGAGCAATTTCGGAGTGGCGGACGACACAAGAAACCCACCGAAGTCGAAATGCAAGAGGTATTTGAGCATTGATCAAAGGAAGACGAACAAAAGTAAATTAAAATTAATATTGACTACACGAGTGCTTATTGCTGTGATAAAAACAATTTAAAAGTTAAGTTGCTTAAATTACAAAGATTACAGTTACAAATTTTTATTGATACTGTTTTTCCTCAGCAAATGGGCTACCAAACTAATGAATAAGTAGAAGAAGAAGTAGAAGAAGTAGAAGTAAAGTACATAAAAGTTCGAATCTATATGGGGACTTTTATTGTGAATTGTAAATTAAATTCTCAAATTCGACACTTTTACTTATTAGAATTGTTGCAACTGTTACCAAAAACAGCGATACAAGTACTTTCAATTAGGAATCAACAGTTGTATGCAAATTTTTGGTAATAATAATGCAAGGCTAATGTTGATGGCGATGACAGTGTATATGAGGCTGATGCGGCATGTCTCTCATTATTTTCAGATTGCGCCATGGGCAGTAACCAGGCTCATTGGGCTGTCGTCTGGCGGGTTGTCGTGGACTGCTTAAAAACGTTCTGCTAAATTTTTGCTCTGGTCATTAAATGTAACGAGCATGGCTGGCATCACAATGCAAGCAGCAGCAGGCACAGCGTGTGCCCCAAAAATCAGGTTGGCATTTTTGGGATCGTACGCACACAAAATGCGCTTGGGGCGTTGAGGCGAACGTTTATGTAATTATATTTAGTTTTCAATTTTATGGCTTAATAATGCGGTGGTCTGCGCGGCTCACAATGTTTGGGCGACAAGCGTTTAAGCTGTAGGAGCTGGCTCCAAAACAAATTGATCGCGATTAAGTCAACAACATGGCGTTAAACATGGTCCAAACGACATCAAGTTGAATGAACTTGGATGCACTTGGCGAGGGATAAATGAAAATTGATGAGCTGCAAATGTGCGAACATTAAAGTTTCCGCTGCTGCTGCTTCTGCATTGCTTTATAATCATAATCTGTCAGCTTGTCGGTGATGACACCTGCCACGATTATGTTTTCAATTGGACGCATCAATTACAACCAAATCATGGAAATGATAGCGCTTGTGTCAACAAAATATTCGATGCGATTAAATGAGACGTAACGTTGCAAACAATAACAATGGTAACCAAAAATCTAACATTAGGGGATGTCAGCAGCATATGCGCATTCTAATAATGCCAATCTGTGCCTATCCTCACCTCACCTTCCGAAATTTATCCAAGCGTAAACCGCAACCAAAGAAAGAAATATAAAAATGTTTGTTGCCAGGGTTGGTGATCCCGATTGACTGCGGTCCAGACGATCCTTTATATAGTTCCTGTTTATTCTGTTGTCATCATCATCAACGCAGCATGTCGCGTGCGTGTTTTGGCTTTTGTTTTGATGCGATTTTGATTATGTTTATAAGGCTATAAATTTGGAAGTTTTCAAATTCTGTAAATCCTTTTGTGTGTTGACAACGAGCTGTTTGTCATTTATATGGGTAATTTATTGCAACTGACGAAAATTGGGTCTAGTATGAGTTCCAGAGGGTCCCTTCGTCCTTAATGCATCTTGTAAATTTGGGAAGCACTTTAGTACTTCAAGTCAAATAGGTCACAACAACCCCAACCCTAACCCTTCTTGTGCATACACCCTCAGGCTCTCGATCCACGAACAAATTTGCAACATTTTACAGATCGTCCGGGCTGATTGCACACCTCACAAATGGTCACTGATAGGTGCTCAACATCAGTGCCAGCACCAGCAACAACAAAGGACCTTCTGCAAGTGCAGCCCAACACAACCTCAGAGGCAGGGCAACTGCAAATTACGAGTGCAGCGCAGCTGCGTCTCCGACGAACGCTTGTGTCAAGATTGTGAAACAAGTGATCCAGCGATCCAGCGATCCACCTATCTGCTGATCTCAACAAAAACCAGAAGTGATTTTCGGGAGTAACAAAATACAGCCGCTGCCAGCGAACCTCTCTTTAGCTTGATGCGATTATTTCTGAAGCCGTTTCATTTTTTTACACATCTTTAACGTGTCTGCAAAGGTGTGCAGACTGGCATATTAGTTTAATGCATACAGACGAAAATTGATGCAATAAGGCGATGGGTTGATAGCGTTAAGTGACGTTCGGCTTTAAAGCTGCTTTCAATTGTAGCCATTTTTTTAAAAGTGGATTTCTTGAGTTGCCACACTTTCAATTACTTTGGTTTAGAAAAAAATATATTTTCCAACAACTTTGATTTCGGATGTTTCCTTATAAACAGTTAGTGGCCAGACTCAAGGCGTTTAACTTTTATTTTTCAATTAGTCGAGCTACTGTATTTGACTCTGTTTCTTTCTGCCGCCAAAGAGGGTAACGAACTGATGCTAACCCAAAAGGTATATTGGTTCATTGTGCTTCGCATTCTGAGGAGGCGAGGCTTCAGCTCGTAAAAATATTGCATTTAGCCAAAGATACAAGAGGCAAATGCTTTTTCAATTTTACAACGCCGTCCAGAAAGGGCAAAGTTTTACGATTATTTTAACACTTTGACGGTGTACGAAACGATTATTTTTTACCAGCAACTGCAACTGCACCAATGTGGCACCAAGTGAGCTTTTCTGAGTGTCTGGTCATAGACAAGCGTAAAATTGAATTCGTTTCTCTGATGTACTAAACGATTTAAATAGGCGTTCGCGCCTTTAAAACTCAAAGCTGGCTAAGATAGTTGATTGCTTAAAGTATCCTGCAGGTTGGGCTAAGATAAAGCTTAAAGTTGTTTATTTATTACAGCCTTTACTAGTTCTTGGATTGAAATAAAAAAAAGCGCGTAAGTTAATGTAAAACTGGATAACGCTAGTCAATAACGGTTTTAAGAAAGTATCCTTAAAACTTAAACTTAATTTTTATTTTACTGTTAATTTAGGTTATTTTTACAATGCCTCTTTAAGGAGTTGGGCATGTCGTTGTCTCTCTTCAACTTTTCAATTAAGACATAATTATGTCAGACATTTAATTTATCGCAGGAGTCCCTTTACACACGCAAAGTTTGTTTAAACTCTCCCTTTGGCTGTGTCGGCCATTTTGTGTGCTCATTGGTGCGTTCGGTTTTGTCCTTTAATGTGAGAAAATGTTACAATTTTGCCGACGTGCTGTCAAAGTCCTTTTGTAATTGTTCATTTTCTTATCTAGATTTTCTGACCCATCCGCGTCCCACTCGAGCAGGTGTCGCCAGCAGAAACTCTGCTGTGGAAATTACGTTTTTATTAATTGGCCATTTCTGGAATAGATCGAAATGGAGACGGTACCGACTGCTTTTCAGTTTTTATGGCACTCGAAAATCGCGTGTAGGCGGACAACAACATAAAAATAGAATTTTTGGTAAACGCACAACTCCTAAAACATAAACAGAGGTTGTAGATTCGATCCTGCAGCAACTTTATCTTATCGTATGTCGGCAAGTGTATTTTCGATTACCTAATTGTTCCAATGATAGTCTGTTTGTTCTGCCTGTTTTTGGGCGCGTGTCTCAGAGTCCCTTTCCTTGCAAGGTGCACCCAGATGAGTGCCTGCTGCAACGTGCTGCATCCATCAAAAGAACGTCGCGTGTTAACTACAACTACAAGGGAGAGGTAACCTCGTGTTCATGATTTCGGGCACATGCGTAACCTGCGCCAATTTGGCCCGCACAAAAATCGTCGTCGTCTTTTTCGTTGTCGGCTTTGTTTCGACCAAAATGCTGTTCATTGCATCTGCTGATTGCAACGTCCAACACAGACTCGAACCCTCAATTAGACCGCCCCTACAATTTGAAAATATATATTGTCTGACTGGCTCTCAAAATATGACGATCGCAAAAAAATTCCCAACCTTAGCAGTAGTATAGTAGCCAACTAATTTGATTGACCGCTCCAAGGCACCCACGCAATAAATGCAAACTTTTTGCGACGCATCGAACAACCAATTTTCAAATTCTTGGCCAGTAGCTGTTGCCTGTGGCTAAGACAAACTACAGAAGCGACAACAGCGCATACAGTTTCTTATTAATGACCATGAAATCTGCCTTGCAGTCATTTTGGTAGACTACCTGTCTTCAGACACGAGCTTGCCAATTTTAAATAATAATTTTAATGAGTGGAGCCCCGAAGGCTGCGTCTCAGATCATAAAAGATATTAAATGAATTTGAGGCACTAAGAAACAAAACATGTATTTAAATATATAAAGATTTATGTAAAATCCCGTTGCATAACATAGAGAATTATATAAATAATCGGGCTAAAATACTTTAAAAATTCTAGAAAATTTCATTTGAAGTTCATTCTAAATAATAATAAAAAATACAATTTCAAAAGCACCCCGAAAAAAATACGTCTGAAATTGCTAAGAAGTTAATCACAAATGAAAATTAGAATAATAGCTAAAGAAATATATAAATGTTCTTTAAAACTTCTAAAAAAAATATTCGAAGTTAATTCTAAAAAATAATAGATAAATAAAATTTCAAAATCCACCGCAAAGTTGAGTGCTACACTCAAAGAACAAAATACCTACAATGAAATACATTCATACAGATATTCACCCAAATACTCTGGTAAAGTTGGTTAATACGTATAGGGCACGTGTCTGTCTGGTTTTTCAAATACGGAATTCAGCGTTTGGTAGTTGCTTTAATTTCAATTACAATATAAGCGAATGTAATGTCGCAGATATAGATCGCCCATAAAGCAATGCGTAGAAAAATGAAGTCAATTGGAAAAAGTTAAGCCGATTTGACGCCTTTTTAGCAAAGCGACCCGCCCTCAAACTGACTTCTACTTCCGGTTGCGCATATTTTTTTTTTTTGTGGATTATAAATTGAACTTCCCACACAGATTTGTGTGTCAACTTTAATTGGGGCGTGTTTTGGGCTGGGTTTGGGTAATTGCAGCCACTTGAAAAGCTCATGGTCATATAATCGCGTTGTCTGTCTGACAGACAGAACAAGCAAAGTGGGTGATGATGGGTGGTGGGTGGGTGTGTTAACTAGGGACTCGTTGGGCGTCGTTTCCACACGCATGGCTGACTCGCTTGATCTTATTACCACGCGCTTGGTTGAATGAGAAAAGACGGGACAGCTGCTGGTTGGTGGTGCCAAAGCTGAGAATGAGCAACCAACAACCAACAACCAGCAACCAGCACCAGTGGCAAAAAGCCATTGTGTGTGAGCCACTCGACTCGGGCCCTGTGCTCTTTTGACAGTTTTATCTCTACCTTGCAGAAGTTTCGGTGACGGGGTTTTCTGTCAGAACGCTCCCACAGTCCATGAATTGAAGCATTTGCCTATTCTGGCGCTAAGTACATTGCATGTTTCCCAAAAAATATGTGTTTTTTATGGCATCAGGTAGTTTTAACCATTGACACGCAGCTAAGGGTTACGCACTTTAACGGCCCTGAATTGGTAACAAAAGTACTGATGGCATTTCATTAAATGTATATATATCTATAATATATATATTGATTTCATAGTGCTGACATAATAATACCCTTCACTCAATTCAGTCACAACAAATACTGTTGCCAATATGACAGTTTTATCTTTCGTTTACAGCTGTGGCCATTTAAAATTCAATTTCAATTGAAACGCCGGTCGACAATTGTCATATTCAATTAACGCTTACGCCACCAAAGCGTTTCTTAATGCCGCCACCCAAATACGCAATTTACCCACACCAGAAGCTTCCGGCGAACAAAGAGTGAAGAGTGAGAGGCAGTCACAGCGTGGCTAGGATCGGCGCACGCCTGTAACCGTTTCTCGTTGCTTTTCTGTGGCAAGCACACACACATATACTCATTTCTAGGGCTATAACACAGCCACACATTGTGGTGGGTATGAAGTAATGTTCGCGTGCCGCGTTGACGCTGCCGATTGGCCGGAACGCGACTGCAACGGCAACGGCAACGGCTACGGATACGGCTGCCGCAACGCTTCAACATTGATGTTACAATGGCAAAAATTCAATTAAAACTAAATAAATATGAAATTGTGAATACTAAATAATGTATTTTTGTGTTTTAGATAAAGTAAAAACTAATTTTAAAAAAAGGCTAGTCAAAAATTTAATATATATTATTTTAATTTTAAAATATTAATGTATTAAATATAATTTCATATCATTATATTTCTTTAATTCAATTGAGGCCTTCATGGTCGCCCAGGATGTGGATAGTTCCACGGTGCGGTTATCCAGCTACCTCGAGAAGGGCATCGACCAATCAGAGGGCGCGTAATGCGAGCGCAACACATGCGCAACGTGACGCGGCCGTTGATTGGCCGTGAGGCGCTCAACTGGGGCTGTCACTGTTAGTGTTGTTGTTGTTGTTGTTTGCTGCTGCAAACGGTTGTTAGTTGCTGTTGCCGTGAAACCGGTTACACCAGAAAAACGTTTCGTCCGCCTTGCGGCCGTTGAGAGGCCGTGAACATTTGTCAGTGTGCGTTTATTTTTCGGGTGGCGGTAGTTGTCCAGAGTTAGCTGTGGATGTAACACAGCAGGGCACCGGACACGGGAACATCACTCGGCAGATCAGATCATTGATGCTTTGTGCGTTGCCGGCGCGAATCGCATGCATTAGTTCAAATTTTGACGGTCGAGCGAATAGGTGGAGCCGCGACGCGATCGGCAAACTAACCGTTCTTCAGTTCACGTTCATTTATTGCCAACTAATGTCCCGCAAAGGATATTTGCCGAAGGCAAAACTTGTGTGTTGTGCTTACAGTTAAATGTGTGTAAAAGTGTATCCTTAAATTGATTATAAATTGGCGACATAAATCAAAGGAGTGGTCAAAGGTGAGACAGAATTGCAGAATATAAGAGTTTCAAAATACGAGTGTCTAAATATCCTTTCAAGTTTTTGAGCACCTTTATTTGAACATATCAATCAGTGCTTTTAAGCTTGCCCGTTTCCTAATGAACGGTAATGTAACGGCTCTTAATGTAGTCTTGATTAAAAACAAAATGAATAAATAAGTTCACAACGGATATTGCTTTAATTTTATGAGCCCAAACCATTTGCATTGCAAACAAAGCTCGCGAAAAAGTCGTATTGAATTAGAGTTTCCGCCGGTCTCTGATAACTCATAAATGAGGCTACCACCTTTTTCCCACGAGACAAGCGACAAAATTAAAAATCATATGCTAATTAATTCTAAATGATGCCGACTCCTATTATAGCCTATTGATTTTGAAAGCTTTCTACCAAACAAGCCGCCTAACAACTTATTTAAGCGTGGCCAACAGACCCAAACGATATTGATCTTCAATATTGTCTTCTGGCTGGAGTTTCATTTCCAAGTAGCGTTGTTTTTGTGCTCGTCTTTTTTGAAGTTATCAATGTGTAGTTTTTGCTGCACTAAATAAGCAAATAAGCCTATTACATATTCAAATGTTGAATTAATTCAGAAACCATTGCTACGGGTTTTCTATACCGAAACAGAAGCTCGGCGAACCTGTCGGTTCCACTTTCGGCAATCGTGCGTATTTAAATTATTGGATGTTTTACTAATTTCAATTAATTTTTATGTGTGTTACGCTTGACAAATCTATATATGTATATGGAATATGTTTTTGTCTAAGCTAAAGCGTTGTTTAGCGGCTTTTATCTCGAATGTAATCAATTAAGTAAATGTGAAATGTTTCATAATCATGATTATAACAATTCAATCAAAAAGAATACTACTTAAATCTTACGATTTTTTCTTAAAATCGGATAATCAGAACACAAAATAATTTTCTATAGGTTAAGCTACTTTCAGTAGTTTCGAGGTATGCGATGAAAAGTAAATCACGCAAATTAATACAAGTAAAAGTAACCCTTTCTTTTCTGACCAAAACAAAAAAAAAAAAGAGTTTAGCTGGCAAATAAATGCTTATCGCTGCTTAATGTGGGCATAAGTCAGTGGCACTTAACGACCTTAACGGCTGCCACGAGTAGCTACGAAAAACTAAACTAGAAACCAACAAAAAGTAACAAAATAGAAAAATACAAAAACAACTTAATTTTGGTGCCTTTGAAGAGCAGCGCTGCTCTCCACACGCGCGTTTGGAATTTTACGAGCTGAAAAGTAGCCGAAAAGTCAAATCCAAAGGACTTTAGGCAATTAAATCTAATGTGAATTCCATAATAACATGGCCATGACAAAGTGCAAGACTATAAAGAGAGAGAGAGAGAGAGAGAGCAGCTAAGGGTTAGTTAAACATTTTGATTTATACGGTTCTTCGGCGCGCATTTTCATGCCTTTCTGACAGAAGTGGCGACAGGTTAACCAGGGATCAGGACCACACTTATAAACTGCCGGCCCATTCATTCTAATGACAGGAAGCGGAAACCGCAGCAGGGGTCACCTGCTGTCGTCGAGCTAAACATTTGCATATTTTCGGTATGTTTTTTTTTGTTTTTTGAACCAAATGAGCAATTGGCCAAAATTTATTTTAATTGTTGACCAGTTGAAGCATTTGCATATTTCTAACCTCAGCCGCAGTTAAGTTAACATGCAATGTGGCCTATGTTTCAACTGGGCTCTAATAATAATAGGCCAGTTCACGCTGCGCCAAGAATGTGCCTGATAAGCAGCTAATTTGAGATACAACAAAAATACAAAAACACAGTGTGCATTTGGGCACACTCAGCACATAAACCGTTGAACATTAAAACCTCGAAACGCCGAATAACTTAAAACTAGTAGTAGTAGTATTACAACCACATTATATACACCCATTGCTGTTTAGAGCCTGAATGCAAGTTATATGAAATAATTAAGTTTTATGTATTTTCCTTACTAGTTTTCACCGATCTGATTCCACGTTGACAAGCGTACGCCGAGATTTCCTGGAAGCCGTAAAACAACAAAAAAGCCATCTCCAGAGAGCTACTAACTCGGCCTAGAGATCGACTGCAGCAAGATCCCCAAACAGCCAGCAACATCCATCAACTGCAGCAGACAATAACGTTTTATGGGATTCTTGGTTGAACTTTGATTAGAATTCGACGATTAAACGCAAAACTTAAAGACAAACCCATAAACTTATATTGCAAAGCTTGCTTGCCTATCCGCTTGACGCTACTCACTTTAAATAGTTATCAAAAATTGAAGCTATGCCACATACAGGTGAGTTTTTAACCTTTTTGTTTAGGTTTCTTTAGTTACCTAATGAGCTGTAACTGCTTCAATGAAAGCGCTCAATACGATCGCAACAACAAACGTAAATAAAACACAAGCAAAACTTGAAATACTTATTTGGCATGTGATAATCACAACAGCTGAAAAGTAGTTGTAGGGCCCTTTGGGCACAACTCTTTTGCGCTCCATAAAAGAAACAGCAAACATAAAATTCGCACTTCATTAAACCCAAAAACACCGCCCGGAGGAGTTGGTTACGGCCGCAAGTTAAAGAGTGAACAGCCAGCGAGAAAATAAAAAGAAAATACGATGATTACGATTACAGTTCAAGTGTACATCTAGTTTAGAGAGAGGATTATTTAAATAATTACTAGCATACCAAAGAAATGTACATTAGTTTTTAATTAGAGCTTACCAATATGGCTCTCATTATACCCTGAACCCATTGAAAATGGGTAAAACAGGGTACTATGGTTTTGTTGAAATGTATGTAACAGGCAGAAGGAGGCATCTCCGACCCCATAAAGTATATATATTCTTGATCAGGACGACG
>SCDY01002187.1:0-16454 GCA_004143825.1 Drosophila micromelanica | reverse complement strand
AATACTACAGTCTTGCAAATTGGTTTGTACATTAATTTTGATACACTGAATAAGTCCTGAAAATTTCATAACGATCATACATTTCGTTTACGAGCAAATCAAGGATTTCTTTTCCGTAGTTTATGAGCACACACACATGCAAATGCAAAATTTTGTCTAGCGTTTTTCTTGGAATTTTTTTTGCATAGTAAAACTGAAATTTATCGTAAGAATATTTGTCGAAGCAGTGGCGCAGCTGTTAGGGGTTGTGCACTGAAGTTGGAGGACACTAGTTCGAACCCCGCATAAGGCAATGTAAAATTTATTTTTTCTTTTTTTAATTTCAATAATTATTATTAATATTTATCATTTTTTATAACAATAGCAGAATTTTAATAGCTATAAATTGAAATTTTTTTTTTGTAAAATATGCTTAGGGTTTTTTATATCATAAGTGAATTTAAATGCGAGTGTGGTGCACTCAATAAGAGCTGTGCATCTGAAGCTGTGGGTCCCAGGTTCGATTCACGGCCAAAGCCTAGGGCATTTTATTTTTCGTTGATTGCGAATTAATTAATTTTTTTTTTTAATTTTTAAGTCTCTCAATATTTATTAAGTGAATGTGTGTATGTGTTAAATGCTGGGTTCAGGGTATCTCCTAGTCGGGAGGTCCCGACTAGAGCAATCTTACTTGTTTTTATTATTACAGCATAAATATACTTGCCAGCGTTTTCATCAATTTAACTATAAATTGACTGATATAGTTCGATTCGAAAAGTTAATCAATATCTGAGCTACTGTTTAAAAATACTCCAAAAACTGAGAGATTAGTTTGCATATAAAATGTAGCTGAAAGCTGAATCACAATATTACATCGTATAAATAGACTGATTTGTATAAGAAAACGCGTCCCCCAGCCCTGGGGGCGAAAATGTCGTCCAAAGCACTGTTAGTTATTATTTGTGCACCTGGCAAGTTCTGTTTGGCCAGCGAGCAAGTGTAGCTGGGGTCAGAAGCACAGACAGTTGTTCCAGTTCCCAGACCAGAATGAACTGACAAGATGGAAGTTGTGGCAATGTATGATGATGATCTGACGATGCTTGGCAACACATTGAAATGCATTCAACTCAATATAACGCGGCTCAATTAGTTTGGTTCAGCAGCTTCCAATGCAGATTTGCAGCGATCCGGGATACCATCGCTGTCGTCATTGTCGCTTGTCGCAGTCGTCGGCTTTATGTCAACTCCTTACACGCTTTTCACACCATGCCACAAAAACGCCACGCCCGACTCGCTGCCCATTTGTGCTGCCTGAGAGGCTATGAATGTGTTGTACATGGTCTGGCTTTTATGTATTTGCCTTCACGCATTTGTAAGACGAGCACATGCACTGAATCCCTTGCAAGCATCTCGTTCATTACCCGTTAAAAGCAGCCGCGTGTTAACGTTGTTTATAAACTGTATTAATAAGTACACAACATGAACAGAGGAGGAGTGGAGCATTTGAAGGCAAATTTTTATGTCATTTCCAAGATCTAAATAAAGATATAATTGGATTCTAAAAAGAATGTTCTTTCAGAGTTTCATATATATTGACAATATATTGTCCTTCTCAATTATGATAATAAATGATTGTTATGGAAATACAAAGGTCAGTCTTAATAAGTTCTTGAATCGTATGATTATTTTCACCCACTTTCTGTGAGCAGTGAACATCTCCAACGACAATATGTTTTTCTATTCATATTCATATTTTCCTCAGTATTGAAATACTCTCACACCCACATTTGGTTGAGGGATGGTCGTGTCATAGTTGAGGGGTCGTCACCTCGACAATTAACGGCACAATTACCAACAATGCCAACATGTTGTTGACAACGAGCCGCGCCCGTGCAGCGCTAAGTGTTCTTGCCAGCATATTGTTGGCGCTGCAAAAGATACACTTACATGGCCATAATCATAGCGCGCGACACGAGTCCCAAGTGATGCGACCCGGGAACTGGGGCCTAAGACGAACGAGAAGCAGCCCTTGTAATTCAAAGAAAACTGCAGCTTTAGCTTTTTAAAAAAATGTAATCACAACATATTGCACAAGATACTCATGCACTCGCACAGATAAAGATACAAAGCTGATAGGTCACAGCATTTAGCTAAGATGAGAGCTGACAGCAATGCAACAATGTCCCTGTCTCTGTCCCTGTCCGGCTGTCTGACTCAGATCACTTAAGAACGTAATCATATCCGGAAGAGATTATGCTGCAATTTACGCCCGAATGCGCCGCACACTTGAGGGTTGAGCCCGACCCTATGCTTTCACTCAATCCATTGTTCCAGCCAGGACTCATTGCTCTCATTGTTGTAGGTGATAAGCGCAGTCGACACTCGCAGCGTTGTAAATTTGTCATCATTCTGTTCTGTTTCTCGATTGCGCTTCATGTTAAACAATGGAATTGGATTATAATTTTTGGATGGCCAAGTGCTTAACCGCAGCTGAACGAGACGCGTTGTTGTCTCCGTTGTTTCGTGTTCGAGTTGTTTTGATACAATTTATCTCCTCCTTGCCATTGCAGGCGTGGCGCAGATTGGGTCCGATAGCAGTTATTAATATGCAATACTGGGAGACATTTGTTCCAAAAAAAATATGCAGCAATGGCGCCTTTGAAATTGTTTATGCGGTGTAAACAATTTGGGCGACATAAACAAGCGATTGTATCATAATAAATAAGAAGTGCAAGACATGGAGTATGATTACAATCATATTCTGAATGGACAATGGATAAATATCGCTACACTTAAGCAAAATCAAATTAATTATAATATCTATGCATCAAATATAGCTTAAATAAATATATACTATTAAATATTAGGTACATAATTGCCCCCTCAAATCATTTTCAAAAGCAATTTCAATTTATGTGACTTAAATTTGGCTGATTAAAAATGAATGAGTTATAGACTTGCACAATTTATCCTCCCCCTAAGAGCAGTCATGTTGAAACAAACACTTTCCCTACAATCAAATCACAGTAAAACTTAAGAATTGTCTCCAAAAGGACAGATAGAACAACAAAGCAAAATAAGGCTCTAACCATAGCGCCAGTCCGTAGTATTTTATGTTCAGACTTTAGCTTTTTAATAATTGACGCGTTTGGGAAAAGCAAACTCCAAAATTTATAGTAAAAAAAAACTGGGTCTTGAAATAAACTTGATACTCATAAAACGTGGCAAAATAAAACAAAAAATTATAAACTTGTTCTGTATACTGATAATCAGAATCTAAAGAATATAAATTAGAAAAGTTTAATTCTCTAGATTGCTGTGTTCATACAGGCGGACGAACAGACAAATGGTCCTGACATATGTACATTTGCACCAACCGATTATACTTTCATCCATTTTCATCGGATTCAGGGTATAAAGAATATGGACAAAAATCGGTTGTTGTGTTCTTTACATAAGGCACATATTTATTTTAAAACCAAGTTATAAATTTTAGTGTGTCTAGCTTTCATAATATCTGAGATGTACGATACATATTGTGAAATTTGAAATCTTGAATTAACAGAATCAGAAATTAGAGATGACTGCATTCTTTGAAAATAATATTAACCTTACTAAAATAGGGCAATTTCTTAAGTTTTTAAAGTTATTCACAACTAACACTAATTTTCGCGTTAACTTACCACATATCAGTTAATTAGCTTAATTAATGGAATTGCCAATGTCACAAAAAAAGGTTTTGACAAAAAAAAAAAAAAAAACAAACCGAGGACTTATGCTTAAGCGAATCGAAAAGTGGAGAATTATCTGCGTCAGATCTAGAAGGGTGGGATGGGCAGCAGGCAGTACCGACTTCAATTAGCCAAATAAGGCGGTTTGTGTCAGTGTGATTGTGGATGCATGGTGGCCAACGGATGGTTGGAATAGATGGGATGAACCTGTGGCGAAAGGCCACTCAAATGGTCGTTTGGGCGTGCATAAAGCAAACATCAAAAGGAATCAAATCACCGCGCGGACAACATGACAAAAAGTGAAGGACCATCGACGTCAATATTGGGGGTTGGTCTTCGACTCGTCAAGGCTGA
This sequence comes from Drosophila micromelanica, assembly GCA_004143825.1. Classification (NCBI taxonomy): domain Eukaryota; kingdom Metazoa; phylum Arthropoda; class Insecta; order Diptera; family Drosophilidae; genus Drosophila; species Drosophila micromelanica. Next base: position 12,390 of record SCDY01002187.1, on the reverse strand, counting down.
TACAAATCATTGCAACCAACTGGGTTCAAAAGAATGCCGCGAGGCGGTGTCAAAAGTCATCTGAATTTTGGCACGAACTTTGCGTCATTTATTATGTGTATATCAGTCTATATATATAAATATATCTGTATATGCGTGGGTGTGTTTTTGTATTTCTCTGAATTGCTTTCTCGTACAATCTCTAAACCGAGAAGGAGAGTTAGCTGAGACTGACGCCGAGGCTGAGGCAATGTGATGGCGATGTCAGTGGGCGGTGTGCTTAGGCATATGCACGCAGGTAGAGAGCATTCGCAGTCGTATTCGCATTTGCATAAAGTGATGCTTTTTGATTTCGCTTTTTACTCCCATTTGATTTGATTTCGTTTGAATTATTCATATGCACCAGCAGTTGCATAGAGGGGTGAACCAAAGAGGATGACAGCAGCGATTGTGAGAAATATGTCAACTGAAGTGGCAACACATGCGTCTACTTCTGTATTTGTACCCTGTAAAACAATATTGTTGTCACGGTGATATCGCCAACTTAATAAAGCACTAAATGTTGACTTGAAACCAAATAATTATGAAATGAAAGAAAATTGTATAAGTTAATAATGGTCATAAAGGACTATAAAGACGTTAAAAATTTACGTACGACGTTATAAAACTAAGGGTATCTATAATCACGTTTTTATCAGCATTTAAAGTTTAGTCGACCCTGGCTATAAGTCTGAATGTGCTTATCGATCTGGGAAAGCTTAAGAGCTAGAGGCACCAAAAGTATATAGTCAATAAGGATCAATATCAAAATCTTCATATATATTTACATATACGAAAACTAAACTAAAATATACCTTGATCCTTGTGATCTGTCTTAATAAACATTTCAGCCGCTTTGCATTCATAAATCTATACACAGATTAGCTAACTCCCACACACACACAAATGCACGACGCACGCATTTTGCTTGGGCCCCACTTTTTGTTTTTATCGATATATGGGGCGATTGGGAAGAGGTGTCAAAAGTCTGGAGTTATCAAAATCTGCGTCTGCTTAACACGAACATAATGCATTTATGCTCTCATTATTTATGAAATATGCCCAAAAAACGGGTGAAATAAGAAAATTCGCTAATAAGAAAAGCGAAAAGATTATCGATAATTTAAAATAAACTTAATCTTCGTTTGGTATATGCGAAAAAAGATTTCAAGATCTGCTTTTCTGGTTTTTGCAATCTATTCGTTCATACAGACAAACAGACATACCTAAAGGCGTAAATCTACTCGACTAGTGACCAAGAATATGGGGATCTCGTTTCGTTTACATAGATTTTCACAAAACCATTATACCCTTTTACCCATTTTCAGTGGATTCGGGGTAAAAACATAATTATTAAACCATTTAATAAATGATTTTCAAGAAAACATCTTTTCTGGTTTTTATTTAAATTTAGAGGATTACAATTTATCGGTGTAATTATTATAAAAGAGTTTCTGATTCCACTAAAAATATTCAATATTTTGCTGCCACTTGAGATTTTCAGTCACTATATAGTAGTTTTAAGTATGATAAGTTTAAAATAAAATATAAGTATGGAAACGCTTTTCTTTCTCAATAAAACCATTTATATACTCTTTCACAAAATGAAAAGATTTTATTGATTTTTACGAGTCTGTTGGTAAACGTAAAATTATTCGGCGTTATGAAAGCTAGAAAATTAAATCGTCAGATTTATACTCTTATAAGTGCGTTAGATAGTGTTAAGATTGTTAAGTTTCAGTTTAAGAGCTAGAGCTAGGGGGTAAATATATTTTTAATGATCTCCTCTTAACATAGGGCCAAATTCTTGGCCAAGCCTAATATAACGTACTTATTGTTTTCATTGTTAATATGGCATAATTCGTTTTAAGGTAGATATATTAATAAGATAAAACAAAATATATTTGCTTTTTTTATTTGGATCTCACCAAGCTAAGAGCTCCTTTGTAGGATTCAATTAATTTAATTTAAATATTCCTTGGGTTTGCGACCGGCCGTTCTTTGTATACTTTCGAAACTGATCAATAAAATTTATTACTGTGATCAGCCAATCGAAATCTTCTAGCTGTTTAAAACAAGAATAAATAGAAAATAATAATATTTTTTTTATGAAAGTTAGAGTTTGTATATTATATAAACAGGCACTTGTGATGAACTCAAACAAAAGTAGAACAGCTTTTAATACGTTGCTCTATAGACACTTTTATTGCATTTTTATGAGCAACATCAAGAGCTCAAGGCACGGTAAAACTCTTAATCTCAGACATCGTCACCGCCTTCATGAAGTTTCAGCCTCTCCTGTATCCCAGAGATCAAAGTGAAATGCAAATGAGCGCACCTTTAGACGGGGACCCAGCTCACCTCTAATTAAGTTGCGAAAATGCTCGCGCTGATGCTGTTTCAGCCACGAAATGGAAGCTTGCAGTTTAGAGCCCATTAAAGCGCCTCTTACGCAAATGCGGCAATAATTGTTTTCATTAAAAAATGAGACATTCCATTTGCATATTAAAATTGAAGATGCATATTGATAATCATCTCAGCTATTTCCATGTGTTAAAAAAAGGGGAAAGGGGGAAACAGTTTAACAATGACAAAATATTTCTTGTTGTTTCTTTAATTCTAGTATTAGATGAAACAAAATAAGACCATTACTACAGATTTTGAAGGAATATTAACCCTTCAAATTTGGGGACTATAGAAGATATAAGCTTTTGCGGCGAGGCAATATTGCCGACTCGAGCTTTAAAATTTTAGGAAATATTATTCCTTTTTCCCCTTTTTGTGTGGAGCAATAGTTTGTCTAAAACAGATATCCACAAAAATATATTCCAAGTTTCATAATCCTAGATTGTAGCCCGGAAAAAAGTTACGTTCACCCAAATAAACAGACAGCATGTTGGGCATTTTCACAATATATAAGTTTCACTTTGTGAAAAAGTATTAAAACAAAATTAATTTAAAGTTTTTCTAAACATCCAGATCTCCGTCGGAATATTCACAACACATAAGAAGTTGTTATGACACAAATCTAAACTTTTACAACATACATTTTCAACCGATCTTTTCTTTTAAAAGCCCAATGTTTGGTCATTGGTCATGGAAAACTCGGTATTTTACCGTTGCCGATAGTCTACACTATGTGTGTCTCCGGGACTCTCAAGCATAAAAAAATAATATAATTTATGTAATACCTGTCATGCTGCTAAACTATATATATCCTGATAGACTATATATAGTTCTTTATCGGTCCCCATTAAAATTTTCCAATTTAAAATTGTTGATTATATTGAAGAATTGATTTATTGCTTAAACAGTATCAATAATATCACTTAAGAGCTAAACAATTTGAATGATCTCGATAAAATTTAATTTGTTACCAACCAATCCATAAATACATATAAATACATATACTTAGTATGATGCCGATATTTGTATCTGTCGTCGTTTGTTTTATATATATATATATATATATATATATATATATATATAAACCTTTAAACCTTTAAATTACTGAGACATTCACAATTCAACATGCAGATTAAATTTCCTATATGCACACCTATCAAAGCTGTGTATCTGGGTTATATTTCATACTATCTAGTTTTAATGTACATTTAATAGATTGAATTAAGATACACGTGTATGGATAGTGCACGTATCTGAGAGATTGAACATCTAGTCATTAAACAATAAAATTACCTATATACACTTGTATAAATAAGATCGACATAAATTCGCTCGAAAATCACACATACTATTTTCCTAGCCTAAGATGTGCTCGTTGATAGATTGCTAGAAACAGGGGCTTCTTAAGTGGGTTGGTACTATATCTGTATATCTTTATATTGCACAGGTTATGTTGAAACCATTTGGTGGGGCTGGTTGACATGCAGACAAGTTCGGATTCCGGCGTTTTTTAGAAGAGGCCATTCAGCGCACGCACAGCACTGCCCAGAGTCGTGCAGCTGAGCGCCGGAGAGGCAGCATCCCGTCCTGGCAAGTGGCCAGACGGATCACCAGCCTCCTGAGGCGTTGTGGCAGCGGTCGCTGCTGAAACCAACTGCAGTCAATCGATCAGCAGATCGCTATTTAGGCTCGTGCCGGACTTGGTCGAGGACAGCGTTGATGTTGATAGTGTTTTCGAAATGGAGCTCGTGACCACAGCTGCCGCTGACGCCGTAGCCGTACAACTGGCTATATTTTCCGCATAGTATCTCTGTCAAAACACCTTGGCTATGAACGGTACATTCTCCAGAGCGGCAGCTGTTAAGCGCTGCTGTTGATGTTGGTGCTGCTGCTGTGCGGGATGGCTTAACTGAAGGAACGGAGAGCTGGCCGAGTAATCCCCATGCAAGCCGGCAGGCGGCGCCTGCAGATGAGGGTGAAAGTGACTGGGTGGCGGAATCGCAGACGAATCCTGATAGGGCGCTCGCGTCCATGCAGAGTTGCTGGCCTCGCCGCTGGACAGTGGTGGGGTGGTTACATTAATTGGCGGCGATAGACTGCCGGAGGAGGAGTCTGGCGTCAATTGGCTTGTCTGACTGTAGTTGGTGAGTGGCTCCCGCCTGGTGTACTCACGACGGCGCTCGTACGCCGGCGGCAAATCATCGTCTAGGCCATCCCCGCCGAGCTCGTGCAGCTTGCGCATGTGCTTCTTGAGGTCGAAGTTGCGGCAAAAGCCTTTGGCGCAAACCCGGCACGTGTACGGCTTTTTATCGTTGTGCGTATGCATGTGGAAGGTGAGATTGTAGATCTGGTGGAACGCTTTGTTGCAGATGTTGCACTTGTACGCCTTCTCCCCGCTATGGGTCAGCTTGTGGTTCTTGTAGTTGCCCTTCTGGTGAAACCCCTTGCCACAGTACTCGCACACAAACGGCTTATAGCCGGCATGGATGCGAGCGTGCGTGTTCAGCGTTGAGCTGCGATTGAACGCCTTGCCGCAGGTCTGGCACTTGTGCGGCTTCTCCGAGGTGTGTATGATCTTATGGCGACACAACGTCGACGCCTGCCTGAAGCCCTTGCCGCACACTTTGCACACAAACGGACGGGCGCCCGTGTGTACCGGCATATGCCTGGTCAGATTGTAGTGCGCATTGAAAACCTTGCCGCACTCCAAGCACGAGAAGGTCTTCGGCTTGCCACCATTGGCCGAGCCGGGACTGCTGTCCTCCATCGAGCCGTGTGGCGACGGTGACCGGGACCGTGGCAGAGACAGTTGCGAGGATGTTGCCACTGGCGGAGGGAGCGGCAACGGCAGCGGCAATGTCAATGGCGGTGTTCTCACATCGTTTTGGGGCGAACGCTTGCGCTTCAGGCTAGCGTGTTGGGCAGCATGCGGAGCTCGAACAGGAGACTTCTCGAGGCTCTGCTGCACTGCTGGTGCCGGCTGCTGCTGCTGAGACTGAGACTGCGCCACTGCGGCAGCGGCGGCAGCTGCAGCCAGCGGATGGCCCAAATTGCGACGCAGCGTCTGCGAGTGATGCAGGGTCGCGTTGAGGGAGGCCGTAAAGCTGCTGATGTGCGCGGCGCTGGCGAGCGTCTGCTGCTGAGCCGTTAGGGCCGCATACTGGGCGGCAGCGGCGGCGCACATCAGCTGGTTGGGCGCATAGTAAAGCAAAGGGTACTGCGAAAGCAGTTCCTGGTGTCGCGTGCTGACAAACTGTTGCACGACGCTGGCCGAAGCTGAACCGGGAACTGTAGAGGCGCTTGAGCTGGAGCTGGATCCGGGCACGTACTTCTTAAAGGCCGAGTCGTAGTTTATGGCCGCCATTGCGGCGGGCTCTTCGTCGCCCGCCACCTCAATGGGGCTGCATGAGCGCTCTGAATCGGCGTACGCCTCCGCATTTGACTGATCCTCCTCCAGCGGAGGCTGCTCCTCACACTGCTGCTGGAATAGAGGCTGCGCGCTTGTGGGCTTGTTGTCCGGCTCCATGATCTTGGCAATGGAAAACTTTAGTGGACACGAGCGTTTGGTATCGCTGCTGCCTGTGGTGCTCGTCTGGTTGCTGTTGGCTTGGTTGCTGTCACTGGCGGCGGTTTCCATGATGGGACTCTTCGATGGCGGCATCATAGCGACAACACCCGATGGACTACACGGTTGCATGCCACGCGGACTCTGCAGAGAGAGAGAGAGAGAGAAACAAAGGCATATGGTTAGTGGTGTATGCAAATAAGCAACGGGTTATCAATTAATATTTAGCATACGCCTTACAGGCTGCTCGGTCAAGTAGAACTAATCGAAAGCAATACAAACAAACCCAGCATCGTCGCAGGGGCGTGTCATGCCTTTAACCCCATTCTCACTCTCATCTCATCGAATTTAATTCCCAACTGTTCCTATTGCCAAAGCTCAACGGGAGGACACTCTCTTTGTGGCTGCCCAGTCAGCGTGTCGCAATTAAAACAAAACCACATCCACAAAAAATTATGCAAAATACCACAGAATTTTTGATAGGTTAACTTATTGATTATGGGCTTGATTCAGTTAACCCGTGCAATGCTTTAGCCACGCTCGACTGACCCGAAACAATGAAGGAGCCAAGTCTCCAGATCACCGCTTCGAGAGCATATTGCCATAAATCGCTGCAGCTAAATCAATCATAACCCACACACATATACACACACACGACTCGAACCCAACGTCACGTTCTCAGCATATTTTTGGCGCGAGTCTTGCACTGCTTTTATTTGCACCTCATTAAATTGTTTACACTTGGCTGCCAGTGTAAAGACTACCATCTCCAAGCCACTCTCGGTCGCCATCTCCATGCTGCTTCCTCAAGTGTTCATAATGCGCGACATCCGTTTTCGGTTTTGCTCCAGCTCGGGTTTGTTTATGCCCGCTCCTTGCCGGGCGTCGATGCATGTAACTGCCGTTTTTAATTAACTTGATTTGACGCTTCACTAAGTAGCTCCGTTGTGGTTGCTGCTTCTTCTGCCGCCGCTGACCCGGAGCTGGGAATAGTGTATTTTGGGTTGCCTTATTCCAAGTGCTATTAATTCTATTAAGTTTTGCCTTATGAGGGCGAACCAATTTTAACCCTCGCCGAAGCTCAATTGGATCTTGACACTTGGGTCCTATACTCATGCTATAGTTGAGGCAATATTTAAATAATTCAAGTGTTTCACTGGCCACTTAGCACTCAAATAGAAGGTCTTCCCATATATGGGCGACTGTAACCACTGAAACGTGGCGACGCTTCGTAAGAATTTTGATAAAAATGGCAAAAATCAGCTTTAATTTGAAAAGAAAAACTCCAATGTGATCAACTTAGCTTTTTCGCAAACACCTTAAAAACTATCTTTCCAATTTCAATTGCACATCTATTTCTAAAGCTGCATCCTTGAATGGGGCTATTTTACAATCAATAAATATTACAAGATACGTACAAAGTAAACCATATTTAGGCACTGCCCAACTGTATCCAATTTGTGTGCCTTGCTCCAAATTCGAAAATATATATATTTTAAATTCACGTTTCACTAGCACAAATTTACGAAAAGTAGTTCTCTATAAATGTTTTCGTATTAATTTATAAATTTTTATTTCACCGTGCACTTGTCAACTTGTTAGAGTTTCCTTAGTTCCGAGAGTTTTGATCGTTCAAAAAGAGATGACGTCAGCTTCAGGCACTAGCGCGAGGAGTAACGTTCCGCACAGGCTCAGCGACCGAAGCGGAATGAAGGCAAACACGACGCAGTCTGGCCTTAAGAATTATAAAAAGGACTGCAAAGCAGGACTCACTGTAACTGTGACTCTGACTGACTGGGCCTGTTAACTGAGCAAACTCGTGAGCGCGAGGGGTGCGGAAAACCACCCTTATATTCTTGGCGACTGTCTTTGACTTGTGCAAATGCGAAAGAGATGGCATGAAAATGCTGTGGCAGGCCAGGATATATACCTATATATATATGTATGTGTATATATAGCAGGCAAAAGGACTACGGTAACTTCATAATGACGTTCAGATTGGATGGGACAACAACGTTGACGTTACTGTTGCTGTTAACGTCGACGTCGACAGGGGCAGCGACAGCGACAGCGACGTCAACCGCTTTATGAATTGCACACAAAATGTCGAATTGGAATAATATACAGAGAGCAAGCGCAGAGCCCGCCCCGAAAATATGTATATACGCGATGTGCATGAGAGCGAGTGAGAGAGATGGCTGATAGGAGAGGCTGTCTCCTTAGGACGGGCGAGTGTTGCCTTAGGTAACATCTCCGTCACCCTCGCCGCCGCCACAACGTGACGCACCCCTCTCAAGCGGCCACACAAAGTGGCATCCAAAGCCTGGCCGTGTTCTGTTCACACTTGATTTGAGCTCCCTGCGCCCCTAGCGCAGATTCTCTAAGCATCTGCAAGAAGCGCAGCCAGACACCGAAATGGCAGCGCCTCTGGTCGCCCACTCGAAAGAGTTGACGTTGCCTCTTTCACTTGTCCAACGAGCCCATTCCTCCCGTCCTCCCATCCTCCCGTCTTCCTGTCTCCATCATCTCCTTTCTCCATCTCCGATCCTCCAGTGTGCATCGCCTTTGTTATGCATTTCAATTGCCGTTTGGCATTTCGTTTTATCAGTGTCTTTGTTTGCACATCTCTCACCTCTACCCTGCCGGCGGATAATAGCAATGGCGTCCTCCTCCTCCAACGTTCCCCGTGCAAGTTCTGTTCGTATCCACATTAAAAACGGTGGGGTCGCTCACTTTCTCAGTCTCCAGTTGTCGGTATCTGCTGCTCCGTCGCCCCGTCTTGGTAAACATAATCTTATATTCATTTTCATGATATCGCGCAGTACGACTTGCTTGATTTTGTTTGCTCTTGGAGTTTTCGTCGACATCGTCCATATCGTCCACGAAAAGGCTGCGAGTCAGCACAACGCGGTTTTTCAAATCCTCGCTACTTCTTTTTCTACTGTCAGAGTGTCATGCCGCTGTAGTTGAGCAGCTTTTTCATCCAAAAGCACAACTCTTCAGGAAGATGACTGTGAGGCCAAGAAATAAATAAAATGACAGTTTACCAGGGCGACTCTGATGACTGAGTCCCAGTCGCCATTCTGATGCATTACAACTTAAGCGTTCCTAAAATGCATAGGCAAATAAACGTAGTTGGGCAAATAGTCCTTAACAATTGACACATTACAGTAATTGAACTGAACTTCGCTCAACCTGTCACTGTGAACACAATTTTAGATCAAGCTGAAGAGAGATTTCATACACATAAATGTTGTCTGCAACTTATATATTAAGTAATTAGTATCCTTTAATATACAAGTTGAAAATACATTTTTCAATTTTTAATAAATGTTCATCGAATATTCAGAATGCAGCGTCTATAACTTCTAAAATCAGTTGAAAATACAGTCTTGAAACTATGGATATATACTTGTAGTTATCTGCTTTAGAGAAAATGCTAAGATTGTAGTGCCACACGCACTGGGAGGCTGGTAATTCTGTAACATATCAATCAAAGGTGAATATTTCCCTCAATTTTAGAGTAGCCAAATTTGAGATGTAGATCGCTGGTCAGCTCCTTTAAGTTATCAATTCAAATTCCCATCTCCACCCACAGCTTTAGAGTCCCAAAATTTGACACACCATTTTCATGGATGGAGACGAAAAAATAAAATTGCGTCTACTTCTTCCCCAAATGATCGAGTAAAACTCAGTCGGCAAAGACCGACAACATGTTGTTTTCTTAAATATTTTTGCAATTGAACAATACATTTTTTTTTATAAAAATATATGTATATTATATACATATATATTTATATAATATTAATATATAATAACATGCCCAAATAAAATTTTTTTTAGATAGTTTCGAGTTTTTGTATTTTATATTGATAAATCGTAGTATTTACAAAAATACATTCTTGAAGTAAATACTTTATTCTTAAGTTAAAAAATTAACACATTGGCAAAAATTTGACATCGCTTGTAAGAAAAGTTTATGTAGAAAACTATGCATATATAAATATTTGTAATCAACCATATTCTATATTCTATACATTCCATACAATTTCTATCTGAACGATTTGAAAAACATACGATAATTTGGCTCTTATAATTTATATTCTATATATTTTATATAGCCTGTCATTTAACCATATTTCACTGTGACTATAAAGTTAGAAACCTCAAATAAATATACGTACTTTTACGTTCACGTTCAAAATGTAAAAAGAGCTTTTGTTGGAAGTATCAAACATGTTTTAAATTGATTAGACATCACGGAGAACTTACAGAGGAGTACAATTTTTAAGCATTCGTTTACATTTTGCACAGTGTGGAACTTCTGGATGAAAATTGTCCCTATATCGAATCCGTGGAATCAACGCATATAATTAAAATAAAAGGTTATTCCGCACATCAAATGACACGACGTGGCAACCCATTTAGGGGTGGATGTTACAAAACTAGGTCCTCAGTTTGAAATCCCCTACCCCTTTCACTCCATCCTTTTTTATCTCCCCTCTCTTTCTTTTTCTCCCTCTTTCTCTTACTGTCTCTTTCTATTGCTCTCTGGTGAGCCATCTGCTCTTTCCACGTCTTCACTTTTAATATATATGTGTATATATATTTTTTTTTGCACATTTTGCAGCAATTTTCAAGATTTGCATTTGTGTTTGCAATTTGCTCAGTGTCCTTTCCCTTTGCCCTGCCCACACAGCCGCAGCTCAACCTTCACGTCCGGCTGCAATGACTGCTCCGCATTCAAAGTTAGCATACTTTGGAGTCTACCCGCCCATTTGGCCTTTTGTGAGTGTATGTGTGTGCGTGTGTGTGTGTATGCGCGACATGTTTGCACAGCCTTTGTGACCAGGCGCAGGCCATTACTGAGAGAGTCGAAGTGCACGACCAGACTCAGGACGATGGCAAAGCCCTGGAGGAGTCAGCAGGCAATAGGCAGCAGTTGCTTTTCAGTTGTCATTTTGTTGGTGAAGCATGTGTTTGTTGTTGTTGAACATAGACACGTCATTTTTAGTTTAGTTTTCATAGTCTTTTAAAGTTGTTTGTAATCTTAATTAATTAATTGTAAAACGGAAATTCGCATTTGCGATTATTTTCTGTAGATTTGTTTAATCAGGGTATGTATGCACAGTAAATTTGTAAAGTCGAAAACTATCTTAATAATCATTGCAACCTGGTGGTTAGCAGAAGACTTAAACTGACATGGGTGTACAAAATTATATATTCGCAGTATCAAGTCTCTCGTAAACATTGTACAGAACCAAAATACTTTTTAAAATTTTGTAATGGAAGCATTCCGGTCCCATAAAGTATTTATATTTTTTATCATGATCAAACTGTCCGTCCGTCTGTCTAAATGAACGCGTCGATCTCAGAAACTATAAGAACTAAAGTCATGCGAATTTCGACCCATCCATGGCACTCGCAGGTATTGTTTTTTAAATTATACATACCTTTCACAGTTTTTCTCAAATCGCTTAAAATTTACAGCAGCCCTATTAAATGCGGGTAAAAAAATTAGTTATGAATTTAGTTCAAATGTTTGCGTCTTCAGCTCCCAGCTTGGGTCAGGGTATCTACAAGTCGGATACTCCCGACTTTAAAAATATTGAGCATATTTCCCAGACTGTGAAAACCAAAGACACCGAATTTGGTTTAAATAATAATAATATTGAATAATTGTTTCTAATGCAGCGCTAAAAGAATCAATTGTAGTGAACAGACATAAAAATTTACAAACAAAAGCGGAAAAACTATGGAGAATTTTAATATAAGTAACACTTATGGGCGTATCCAAAAAATGTAAACATTATTTTAAGCGGGACTAAAGCGAAATGTACCATATTATATAGAAGATAGTATTAGTATTTCCAAAATATATTGTGTTTAATTAATTTTTATGGGAAAATAATATACAAATTAAAAAATTTGTTGGACTATATAAATATGCATGTAACTTTATAAGTATGTATTGCATGTATGTATGTATATATGTATGTATTTTCACATCGTCAAGGAGTTTACAAATACGTGGCTTTTAACTAACAAAACCTAGCTTCAATTATGCTACGTCATGTTAGGAGATAACATTTTTTTTATTATAGCAAATAAATATAACATATGTCTGGCATATTACACCAAAATGTTTTAAATTGCAAAAAATAGAAAGTTATGGTTATTTCTACACATTTTAAATTTTCACTATTAACAAGTAAGAAGGCTCTAGTCGGGGCCGCCCGACTAGGAGATACCCTGAACACTGCGATCTGGTTCCATAAACATTTCAGCTCGTTTACACATGCATACACAAATTCACACATACACACACACATATATATATACAAATGCACGTAGCACTCACTTTCCTCGGTGCGCGTGCCCTCAGTACAGAAACGAAATCC
>SCDY01002186.1:0-16468 GCA_004143825.1 Drosophila micromelanica | reverse complement strand
TATGCAAGTGTAAACGAGCTGAAATGTTTATGGAACCAGATCGCAGGGTTCAGGGTATCTCCTAGTCGGGCGGCCCCGACTAGAGCCTTCTCACTTGTTCCCAATTAATTTCCGTCCATTTTAGAAAAAAAAACAAGATTTAATCCCAGAATAGTTGAGTATGTATAAAGGTCAACACATAACTTATGAAAGTTCTAAAAACTTGCCTTACATTTTAGAAAAAAATAAATATAAGTTTTTATACCAGATAGAGTAGTAAATTATATATGTACATGTGTAAATATAACTTTTGTGAATTATCTGTTTACCTGTATATTTGTTACTTCGGAGATATTCCCAAACTGGAGAAATAAACTTATCCGTGAATGTCCGTTCGAAAGAACCTTTTTTGTGCTCGCATTTGTCATTTCAATAATGTATGTAAGTGCATAAAATTATAATTCTTCTGCTTGACATTTGCCTCTACATAAATACATGTGTACATTCGATCGTATTAAACAAATGCACCTACATATGTGTAGGTGTATCGCCGATACCATTGTTCAAGACGATGTTCAATATAAAGTACGTACATAGAAATGTTCTTTCATACATACTTACAAATCTGCAAGTGCACACATATTTGTATTGGTGGGTTTGTACATACAAGCATATGTATGTGTTTCTGTATGTCTGTATGTATGTATGTATGTATGTGTGTATATGTGATGAGCGAATCGTTTTGTGCCGGCAACCAACCGAAACGCAATGCGCGGCCACAATGGAAAATAATTGAGGAGACAATTGGCTGAGACAAACCAGGCATTACCCACGGCTGTTGGCGTGGTATGTATCTTCTAGGGTTGTCACGGTTGCGATATGAGTTTAAGGGGAGGAGCTTCGGGTTCTATTTCAACTTCGTATTGTGTTACACAATGCCCTTTGTGTGCGTTGATGTGCGCATTCACACTGCCTTCGCATATTCTATTGATTTTTGAACTGGTTGGCAACAACAGCGACGGTTTTGTTTTCTCGCCAGAAGCGTTTATACAACATATACAGTACATACTTACATACATCCACAAGCACACAAATAATTATATACACATCTCGCTTGTGCATGTGAATGGCATAGAACCTACATAGATGTATGTATGTATGTGTGACACGGAAAGTTGCTCCACCAACCATATAAACCCACAAAACTGAACGCCAAGAGAGAATACTCGTAATTCGTGCAACAATGTGTGCGCAATGAAATCGCGTACGTAACAATTGAATGCACGCCCATCAGGCTTGATAGTAGTTCAGTTGTTGTATTTGCCTCTGCGCAGCTTTTTACTGCGCGTTCTCTCCCCCTTTCCTTCTTTCTTACTTTCTCTCTCGCTCTCTCTCTCTCTTGCTCTCTCGCTCTTGCTCTCTCCCTCCCTCTGCGCACTGCGTCAAAGTTTTACGATACTCTTCGCTGCTGAATACTATAAACATCTATTGCAACCGTACATACATATGAACATTTGCCTTCAAAAACCTATATACATACATATGTATGTAACTGCACACACACACACACACACACACACATTTAAGACTTACTTTCAAAATAACTGATACGACAGCAAATACAGTAAAAATCTGAATTAAAGGATAGCCATGTCCGTTCGTTTGTCCGCCTGTGTGAACAAAAACTACAAAGGCTGGAGATCTAATAATAACAATAATATTTATATATTAATTTCACTAATTTAAGTATTTTTATATGTAAAAATAATAGCAACTTGAACCGTGGCCGTTAAACCGATATTCCACTGTTGCATGTTTACTGTTAAACACTGTCGTTTTGCGTAATTTACTCTCGTATTTGACCGAACATGCGCAATGACCGAGAACAACTGCAGAGTGCTCTCAACAGACAAACTCTGCAGAGCAACAAGAATATTCATGGCGTCAACGTCAGTTCTCTGCGATGCGTTGATGTTAACGGTAAATGCGAGCACGAATGCGAAAGCGAATGCGAGCGCAAAAGCGTGTGCGAGTGCGAGTACTAAGTTCCGCCAACGGAGCTCGGACGTGGCTGTGGAAACGGGAAGGTAACAGGAACAGCAAAATGTAAGGGACAAACCGTAAACGTTTTGGCTCTGTCTTTGGCGTTCGCTTTGCCTTTTGCCTTGCGCACGAACACTTGGAACTTGAACGTAGGAGGCGCGGCTCGGCTCGGCATGGATTTTTCATTGTGTTGGAAAAGACAAAAGCATCAACAGCAGCAGCAGCGGCAGCAGCAGCGGCAGCAATGCAAACAAATCGTAGCGAAACTTGACTGTTTCAGCCAATCGCGCGAGTAGCCCACGCGAAGAGCTCACTGACACGCGAAGTGAAGCAAGTCGTGGACAACGACAACGAGACAATTGACGGTTTCGTTTACCTCTAACGACATGCATACATATGCATGCACGTACATGTATATATGTATATGCATACATACATATGCACTTGTCTCCGTCTCGATCGGCAGATTCATTGTTATGACGCGACTGCTGACGTACAAACAGCAGCTAGTGCCGACGTCTTCCGCCGTTCTAAAAATGATTCTATAAAGCTTACTAAAAATATTCGATATCAAAAATGTATTGCATACTCTTCGAAAAGCAACGGTTCTTATAAAAATTAGTTGAGCCAATGGCTGGTTATGCAGAACAGTAAAACCAAGACCAATTAAGATGGTTTCCAAAGTGCATATGTAACAGTAAATTCAGTGATAAAAGTGAGCTCTAAATCGACTAAAAAACACAATTCTTATTCTCTGGAATTTCGATAAACCAAATGTGTTTACTTAATGTTCTCACACAAAAATTACATTTTTGAAAATTTGTTCCTATGGAACATGTATGACTATAACCCACATTGATAACTTTTTTTTTAAATCATACCGAAACACGTTATTGGTGAGTTTTGTTAAAATATTTTGAAATAACTCGAACTCTACTGATATTGGGTGTGTCTTATTGTACCCTGAACCCATTGAAAATGGTTAAGAAAGGGTATAATGATTTTGTGGGGTATAATCGATTTTTACTTATATGGAAGGTTAAAAAAATTATAACTTTTTCTACGTATTGCTTGCGGGAATATATAGACGAAAAGTCTAGGTTTCTAGATTTTGTAGTCGAAAAGTTTAGGTTTCTAGATTTTGTAGTTTCTTATCGCTTCCACCTATCATTTCCACCAATATAAACGTTTTACCAATTTTCAATATTCTGAGGAATAATATAATGTTCAAAAGCTCCGCCCGATTAGGAGATACACCGAACTCAGCGGCGAGTTGACGTTAGAAACATTTCCACCTCCTGGCAGTGTTTATTAATAACTTCAAAAATAAGAGATTTATCTTTTTACATATATGTATAGTTGAAATGCGCTATTTTGATATTTTAAATTTAATCCGAAGTAATCATAATCTGCCTATGCTTAAACGACATTTTGTGACCTTAGCTATTTTAGATTCTATCAATCTTAAAAACACGAACGTAAAAGTTCAGCTTTCTAGCTATTGTATTCTCTAATATCTAGCTAACCGTGTTAAATAATGCTAAATAATAAATTTAATTAATAATAATTATGTTTTCGCAACAAGAGCCTAGAGCCTATTCCCACCATTCTAAACGAGACTAATTGTGAACTAAGGTTTATTAAATGTTGGTCGAAGGAGTTTAACGATCACTACGAAACTTCACTATATATCTTTCTCTTTTACTTCTTAATTAATCGTATGATAATCCTTGGGTTTGTCTTCCTAAGTTGATTATTGGCGATAAAGATTCCTCGTTCGTTTGGGTCGTCTGAATTTCTATGTGCCTTTTAGACCTAACTTTTACCCTTTATTCTTTATGAATACAGGATTATAAGTTATACCATGTGTTCTCTTCGGGAAATCATTGACCGCTTGCCGGACGGCCAAAAAAGCTCGACCATCGGGTCAGTGATTTATCATCTCTGTCTTTTTCTTTATTCTTATCCATCAAATAATAATAATTATTATTAATCAACAAAATCTAAAAAGCGGAAATTTTTACAGTAGTTTTGTAATTTTGTATGCAAATTTTTCTTCTTCATCCGAGCAGGTTCAAACTTAATTTAAAAGATCTCTATGAAAATTTCTGACAAATCTGCAAGTTCAAAGAATCGGAAAGGGTAGATTGGTTTTGCGCAAATATATGTAACGGGCAGTAGGAAGCATCTCCGACCCCATAAAGTGTATATATTCTTGATCAGCATCACTTGCCGAGTAGATTTAGTCATGTCCGTCTGTCTGTCCGTCTGGATGAACACGTAGACTTTAGAGACTACAAAAGCTAGAAAGGTGAGCTTGGACTTATTCGGTTCGTATATACCATACGCAGATCAAGTATATTTCAATAGATGGATTACTTTTTCTACGATCGACATTTATCGCTCTTTTGACTCGGGTTTGTAAGCATAACTCCCAAACTATAAATGTTAGAACCACCAAATTTGTTTAAAAAAAAACTTATTAGTTAGATTATTTAAGTACTATTTAAAACTTTAATTGTATTTGAAAATATTCGTGTAAACCAAATTTCTTGTGTATAGCTACAAAATAGAAAACAAAAAGAAAAAATATGCAAATCTCTTGTTACTCTAGCTTTTAAAATCTCTTGTTATGGTTCTGAATTCTCTTGATGCGTTCGTTGCAGGCACAACTCGAAAGCATGACCGATATTGAGGCAAATATTCAGCAGCAACAGCAGCAGCTGCAGAATGTTCAACGCATGCACCAGGAGAACTGTCTGCAGGAGCTGCACCAGCAATTGAGTGCCCAATTTGGAACGGGGCGATTCGCGGCGACGCACCATCCGCATCAGCATCCGCATCCGCATCCGCATCAGCATCAGCAGGCGGTGCCAAGTAACCTGGTGCCATTTCTACCATTCCTGCGTCCGCCAGTGCCCGCCGGTGCTCAGCAGCTGGCGCACATAATGCCCGGCCAATCGCATTATAGTCAAGGTCACAGCCACAATAGCCATGCACACATGTGGCCAACAGCGGCGGTCGCAGCGGCCCACATCCAAGCGGCCCTGGCTGCAGCGGCTGTGGCCGCCACAAATAATAATAACAATAATAATAATAGCAATAATAATAATAGTAATAATAGTAATAATAATAATAACACAAATAATAATAATAATAATGTTAATATTAATAATAACAATATCAGCAACAGTAGCCAAGGGACAGACGCCTCTGTAGAGCCACCGGAGATGGGGACTGAAAGCGGCGCTGAGGGCGGAGCATCCAGATCGGAATCACCCATGCACGGCAATAGCGGTAGCACCGCTGCCGTGCTCACGTACAGCCACAACACTCCGCCGGACTCTCCGCAGGGCCGAACCGGGCTGCCGCCTCCGGAGGAGACTTCCATCTCAATAAACTATCCAGCTTCGCCGGCGGAGCGTCAAAATGTGGCCAACAAGTCGGAGTCGTTGAGCTCTGAAATGGATGCACCTCTTAACCTTTCCAAGCCCAAGGGTTCGCCCGGCTCCTCACCAATAAGTTCGTGCGTGAAGGAACAGCGCGAGCGCCTGACCCCCATTGTGCCCAGCCCACCGTTAAACTGGCAGCAAATGGGCCAAGCAGCTCCAGCAGTCGCCTCCCAGCATCAGCATCAGCATCAGCATCAATCAACTCCATTGTTCGCCGATGTCGAGGCCAGCTACTTGCAGTCCCGGGTAAGTACAACGCACCGAGCACCCAAGCATTCCGTCAAAAGCTGATGTTAAAACGGTCAGCTGATGTCAAGTTTTCACATTGGTAACATTGGTATCTCCAAGGGTAAAGACCCTTTGTACTTCCAAGAGTTATAAGAAATACAAGTATTTAATATGATAACTACAAATGTAGTCTTTCATCCCAGTTTTCTTTTAAGCCCTGAACCTATTGAAAATGGGTAAAAAGGGTCAAATGGTTTTGTTTTTTGATTTAACCCGTCCGATTTAACTGCCCGTCCGTCAGTCTGTCCGTCTGTATGAACGTAGCGACCTCGGAAACTACAAAATCTAGAGAGCTGCTCATGGTCTAATTCAGATCGAAGGAAGGATCTCCGATCGATGTATATAAATTGTTAATCAGCATCACCAGCCGAGTCGATTTAACATCTTTAGATATTAGATACCACCTTGATAAAAAAACATTCTATATCTGCGTTTGCTTCACGCGAACAGATATTCTAAGAAAACCATGTCTACAAATCGATTTTTATCGTTCACTTAAATTATCTGAAAGTCATACTTTTAGTTTAGAAGCTATTGAAGAATTCATTTTCCATAGTTATTAAATAAATAACTTTCCATTGTGGCAGCCAAGTGGAACTGCTAAGTAAAGTTTATCCCAGGGGCTAAGCTCCTGCAATAGGGAATCTTCTTCTGAAAGAAAAGGATCCCTCTTAGTCAAACTATTTAAGACAATTGTATAGAAGCTCGTAATGTACACAAATATCAAGTATTTTTCAACTTAGAGTTTGTAGATGTACAGTTTTGATAATTTAAACCGAAAGTCAAATCAACTATGAATTTACCAATGTCCTTCCTATTGCAGGGCCGCGTGTGGAACGTCATCAGTGGTACCGTCAGTGATCCCAATCCCAATCCAAATTTATCCAGCAGCAGTGGCTCGAGGGTCGGCAGTGCTCGAGTTGCCCGGACAAGTCGGGATTCTATAACGAGCTGCGGCACCAGCTCGGAGAGATCAGCGGTTCTGGATCCGGAATGCCATGGCCATGGCCAATTGGGCTTGCAGCCGCAGAGACATGGTCATGGGCATAGCAAGCCGCATATTAAGAGGCCGATGAACGCTTTCATGGTTTGGGCGAAGGACGAGCGGAGGAAGATATTGAAGGCCTGTCCGGACATGCACAACTCAAATATATCGAAAATTTTGGGCGCGCGCTGGAAGGCCATGTCCAATGCGGACAAGCAGCCCTACTACGAGGAGCAATCGCGTCTTTCAAAACTACATATGGAACAGCATCCGGACTATCGCTACCGTCCACGGCCCAAGCGCACGTGCATCGTCGACGGCAAGAAGATGCGCATATCCGAGTACAAAGTCCTGATGCGAAACCGACGTGCCGAAATGCGACAGCTTTGGTGTCGCGGCAGCAATGGTCCAGCTTCAGCGGGCGCGAACCCGGACGGGGCGGAGGGATCCGTGCAAGCAGCGGCAGCGGCTGCTGCTGCCGCCTACCATCTGCAGGAGATGAGCCAAGCCGTTGTCGGGACTCATGCGGACGATTGTGAGACCCCGCCCCCGGCCCTGATCCTGGGCGATGGGCCCGTCGGCAGCGGCAGCTACTACTATCCGCCGGAAAGCTTGTCGCCATCGGGTTTCTCGTCTGAGGATATGGAAATGTCATCGCTACGTGACGTTGACGACTAAAAACTGCTGTTGCTGATAATCATAATGATGACGATGATGATGATGATGATGATGATGATCCCCAAGCCTCTGAGCTCCCATACTCTTATCTGTATATATATATACTTACATACATATATACACATACATTCACTATAGAGGCTTAGAAAGTTGCACCATAACAAATTTTTGAAGCAAGAACCTTAATTTGGCTGAAAAATTCTTAAGCTTTCGATTTTGGTGTTTGGCTTGTAAATACACAATACAACGTGAACAACATTTTAGGCTAGAATCTGTGTATAGTCCATTAAGTTTCAGTTCAAGTGCCATTACATACACATACACATTTTATTATTACATTTAATTTGATAGTATTTCGTAGTCGACGAGAATTGTTCGCTGAAATCAAATCACGCGAAAGTTCCAATTTTTGTGCCATTCATGCACCAATGCCATAGCAAAATATTCATATATATATACAGTAGGTAGTTAGTAACTTGGATACATATATACATAAAAGTTTACCTATGATGTGTATCCATATCCGCATCTGCATATTTATATTCTTGCACGATTCGAGAACAACTGAAAATATAAAACAAAAAATTACAAAAAAAAAATGTATACATTTGTATATATAAAGTGAAAGCTCGAGTTTTCTAAAAAAATAAATAAAAAGATACAAATCCAACTTAAAATTTGGAAAACTATTAATGGAGTCTGTACAATTTTTATGTTTTCTGTGCGAAAGAGAGCTTTCACTGTATGTATATGATAAATATATAATACACATGCATCTATGTAGTTTTAGATATATGCTAATTATCCCAGTCCTGATCGCACAATAAAAGTCTCTCATCATGTTATATAAGATTCAGTTCAAGATCGAATTAGTCACATAACGAACGCTCTTATCTATTCTAATGCTACTGCTAATGCTAATGCTAATTCTAATGCTAGCTCTAAATGAACTAAGTTATTAGGCACATTACTTATCGGACAATTTAATATAGTTAAGAATAGATATGATCAGACGAGTGTGTACAGTTCTAGTGGTGTAATTATGACACTGTATTGTTTTAATACATAAACATATTAATATATTACACCTTTTGATTTGATTATATACTAACATACCAACGTACATTCAAAGATAATTATGATATTTTCTTGAAATTAATCTTATGTAAATAAATTAATGTGTATGTACTTAAAAAATACTTGAATATCTATCTATATACATTATTATTATTGCAATACAATAAAAAATGAGATATAATTAATTAATTCACTTTCGGCTCCCTACCGAAACAATACAGTGTCATATAAAGCAAATACAAACTTAGTTCATCATGGCCAGACTAAAAAAATAAAGTTTTCAGAGATTTGGATTACAGTTTAAAACATTGCATCGCCTCAGCTCCTCACATTTTCTCCTATTTAAACTAAAAGAACCCAAACTTCTTTAATTATAAATTGTGAACACATATTAATTAACTGATGATATTTTTAAATATTAAACACATTGTTTTTAACGAAGTTTTTGTGTGATTTTATGGTTTTAAATTTCAAAAATATAATGGAACTTAGATCAACTTTATAACTTATTTATTAAAATTTGCATCACATGAATTACAGCTGGCTATGAACATATGTACTCACATAACTTTAAATTTGAAACAAATATGTTATACTGCGGTTCGTTGCAGCAAAATAACGGATTTATAAAACACTTTACGGCCAAAGTAATACCGTGTCGCGGCCAGATATACACTAAGAATTTATTTTGATTAGGAGATACCCTGCATCTCATGTAGCGGCTGTTTTTCCCGTAGCCCATTTTCTAAAGTATTAATTTTTTGAAATATGTAGATATACGAAAATAAGGTTATACTTCTAATAAAGCAAAAATAAAACAAAAAATTAATTATAAATTTTAATATAACAGCCGCTGACTTTTATTAAATTAGACACAGGGAATTTCCTAGTTATAGCTAAAAGTGTATTATGGTATTTGAACGCGGCAAATATAAATCTGTTATCTTAGCTGTTTATTGATTATTAGATTCAGTTATAAGTAGAGATAAGATTCTTCGCAAGAAGTAAATGATATGCGAAACACATACATATACTTCAATGTGCACTAAAATTAGTTTTTACATAAAGTGCAATAAAAGTTTAAATATATAATTATATGAACACATTCTGCAGATACTTTCATTTTATTACTATAAAATAGCAATATGATACCCTAAAATACTTGAAAGCAATTGAAATTTATTTTACAGCATATCTTAAAGCGATCTTAACTATGATTATGTTTTTGTAATGTGTGGAGACTGGACCCTGTCCGGAATTATTTGGCTCGACCTTTAGAGGAAATTATCAGAGTACTAAAAAGTTAATTAGGAGGTAAGTTTCTATAGTGAGGGACATGCGCAGTAACTAAATTGCTTTCCGCCTTCGTATTATCGATATTTATCGTTTTTGTAAGAAAAATTTGTCTTGAGTTTTTTTTTTTAATTTTATCACAATAATACTTATTGGAGGAGTGGTGCAGCCGTTAGGAGTTATGCAACTGAAGTTAAAGGATCCGGGTTCGAACCACGCGTGTGACGGTGCGGAATTTATATTTTCTTTTTTTAATTATCAATAATTATTATTAATATTTATAATTTTTATGACAAAACCTGGATTTTGTTAGATTTAAAATACCTCCCCCAAAATGCTGAGTTTAGGGTATTTTCTAGCCGGGCGGTTCTGATTAGAACCTTCCACTTCCACTGTTATCTTGCCTTGTCATGAAGTGAGATCTTACAAAAGATTTGGTAACCGACAGTTCCTATTATTTGTCCTAAATATATAGCTATTTCAGTTATATCGAAAAACACATTTTGTTTATATGCATTTATGTATATATATTTTGACAATTATTTGATAATAGGCTAGTTTTATTATTACAATAGAAAAAATAATTTATAATTATTATGCACATGAAGCATTTTTAACAAATTCATATAAACACAATCAAATTTATACAAGTATTTATTTACAAAAATAGAAATGTGCGTAAATGACAAATTACATTCGAGATGTATGGGTGATAATGGAGTGTAGCCTTTGGTTCTTTTGAGAAACAAAATTTCATGTGTATATATATATTTATTTATATGTATGTCTCAGTGTGTCTAAGGGGATATGATGTTATACATTATCAACTTTTAAGACCACTGTCGTTTACCCCAAATAATATCATAGAATTTGGATTAATATTTATATGTTCTTCTTGTTGTACTGTATATGTATTATTATATATGTATTTGTTTAGGAAGGGATAATGCTACTAAAACGTATAACTTCTTATGAGTAATCCGGTAAACGCATCCTTGTCTGTCGGGTGTATTCGTGTACATTATGTTTGTGTATTTAAATAGTACATATGTATGTGTGGTTTATATGAGAGAGCGTCTGCAAAGGTGCATTTATGTACCCATTGTCGGTTCCTGACGTATTTCTGACTTAAGCTTAACAAATTCCTTGGCTACTTCATCGTTATTCCGCTGGGATAGTATTCTTAAAATGGTCCAACCAGTCTCATCCATTTCGATACGTCGCTGCAAAGGCAACCAACACGCGACCGATCCCTAATAAAAAAAAAAAAAAGAACAAAATCATATTGCCTCAATTAAAATGGTATAACAGTCATTTATAGCGTGCTTAACCTTTTCTGATATATCTTTTAATGGTATAACTGCCACTCCTACGAGGCGATCATCCCGTGCAAAACAATAGTCTTTAACACAAATGTGAAGTTCAAAGAAATCTAGTTGCTCTTCATTACCGATGGCGCTAAAAAAAACAAAAATATTGATAATTACATAATTAGTAATTAAAAGAGGTCAATATACTTACAAGCTGAATGACTCGTTGTACTTGGGAGACCAATTATTTGACTTGGATTTGGTTGCAAATTTTCTCTTTTTGTCCTGAAGGTGCGGCCCGATAAGATTTATTTCCACAAATGGTCGAAACATTCCAGAC
Source organism: Drosophila micromelanica (assembly GCA_004143825.1). Lineage (NCBI taxonomy): Eukaryota > Metazoa > Arthropoda > Insecta > Diptera > Drosophilidae > Drosophila > Drosophila micromelanica. Next base: position 5,023 of record SCDY01002186.1, on the reverse strand, counting down.
GGTATTTGCCATTTCAGATCATTGGCAGCCACGACTGAAATATAAAATTATAGTTATATGTATAGTTTTAAAATTGATTCATACATTTTAATTATTATTTACCTTTAACGTTAACTTTATGCTCTCCCGTGCCGGGATGCGAAAACAGGTCTATTTGTACCGAGATTTCACCAACACTCTCTTCGGCGTTTTCAGGATCAACTAAGCATGGAAAAGAATTACAGGTTGCAAAATTGATTAGGGCAATATGTGACTGGACTTACCTTCGTGCACTTGACTTGAAATAAAGGTTTTTATCAGTGTGTCTGTCATTTGTGTATATAAGCTAAGTGCGTAACGTAAGCTCTGCAGCTCCGAGGACTTTTCAAGAAATGTCTTCTTAAGCCCATTGCCACCAGCATGAAAGTATTGTTTTATTGTATCTAAGGCAACATCGAGAACGGCACATTGTTTGGGGGATAGGTTCTTTTCAACTTCTTTTGATATGTCCATAACACCGCTAAGAGCACTTTTGACGTCCTGCTTTCCAGCCATATGCGATTTGAACAAACGGCTCATGTCTTCTATTTTTGCATTTGAAGCCAAATTCTTTGCATTATCAGTGAGGTGTTTGAACATCATCTAAATGAACAAGTTAGAAGTTAATCTAAAATCTTTGCTGCTCAATGCGTAACTTACAGTTTTGTCAGTCATGGGTGGCAGCACAATTGTCTTTTCCAAAATTCGCATCACTATTTTCCAAAGTTCTTTGAGCAAGCGTTTCAGAACGGTCTTCTCGCACGACTGTGCATACAAAGTTAACGACCCATCAAGCAAGTCCATTAGGGGCCTGAGCACATCGTCGGCTTCGACGGCGACGGCATTCCGTTGGACCGCCTGATTGCCGGCAGTTAGGGGTCCGCCACCCCCCTTAATCGACAGTAACATGTCACCAAGCTCTCGCACAGATTGTGTTATGCGTGGTTCCAAACTAAAACGAATCCATCCCAATAAATGAAATAATCAAGCATTTGCCTTTATACTTTTCAATGCTTGACCACAATAAGGTAAAATACCTGTAAAGCTATTTGGTATATTACTCTCTTGCTTGGTTAAAATATTTTGAAAGTGAAACTACTATGAGGGAAGGAAGCTGGCAGACAGACTGACGACCATCAAAATTGCTGATCATTTATGAATATTTACTATAAAATTTTTAAAATATCCTATAAAAAAGGGCCGTCTACCTTATAGCAAACTGCGAGGCCAAATCGTCCAGTGCTGAGTTGAGGTTCTGCTGAAGTTCCTTAAGAATGTTGGCTGCATCCTCCTCCAGCTTATCCCCACCCATCGACTCAAACATTTTTTCCAATTGAACTCTGAGCTGCTGTATGTTGTTCATTAGAATGCAGGCCTACGTTGAAGTGGGGTTAAAATAAATGTCATAAATAGATTAAGGCTTATAAACAAAATATCTAGTATATGCTTATATGTTTGGTTTGTAAGTTGCTTTCCAGAATAGCATGCTGACCTAGAAGACCTTCTAATCGAAGGTATGATTGTACTTACAATTCGTTCATCCCTCATATGCTCTGGAAACTCCATTTTCACAATATCAGCATAGGCAATTAGCACTTTTACGATTGTTTTAGCAAAACGCCTCATGTAACGTTTCCATATTTCTGGATCTGGACACTCGAGCTTGCTAACAACATCGAAACATTGCGTCAGCTGTGTGAAAACGTCAACTACAGAATTCGAGAACAAAGCATGTTCACTGCTTTTTTGGAACTGATTGGATAGAATGAAAATGGAATGAGAGGCCCATGAGAGAGCAGTTTAGTTCGTCCACATCGTAACAATTTAAAAAAAAAAAGAAGTAAAATATTAGTAAATCGCTGTTTGAAATATACATAGAACACTCAAAAATCGATAAAAATATATCCCGTTTTTATTATAACCTGAACGCGTTGAAAATAAGTAAAAATTGATTTAAAGTTTTGCATTAAGCCATAAGAGCTGCAGATTTCAACTTTTTAAATTAGTTAAAATATTTATTTTAATAAACTTTATTACTAGAAGCATATATTGGATTAACTTGCATCAGTTATTAAAGCACGGTTTCTTACAAAAAAGTAAAATTATACAAATTTACCAAATTCGCAATAGATTCTTTCAGTGCTATAAGAAATTTGAGGTGTTTGCTGACATTTTAGATGGTAAGAAAACGATTAGAGTTATCGATCATTTGAAACAAAATTGATCACACGAGCAAACTTGAAGTCTCTAGATCCTATTTTTCGCGATCGACGCATTTATGCATACGGAATATACATACTTTTATGCTTATGATATCTTTAATGGATTCAAGGCGCAAAATGTTAATATTCTTAAATCTTTTGACAATATTCCATTCATATAGGATATCCATTTTGGCCATTGCTATTATGTGTTTTTGATTTGAATACGTTATTCGGGCATTTTAGATCGATTTAAGTATCTGCAGTATACGTTTTGTTATATTTCAGCTTACCCCGTCCTTTTTGTCACGGTTAAATGCACCATGAAGGTATTCTAAAGAGACATCATCGTTCTCATTCAGCCATTGCATTACGAATGGCTCAAACCAGGCGGGATACTCTGGCACAGCTCCCTTATAAGGTGGCACCTCCTTCACATAGTTACTGTACAGCCATTTGACACGAAAATGCAAATTCATATAGGCCGAGGACTTGCAAAGTCTGTGCTGTTCGTGCTCCTCGAGCGCGTACTTCATGTCCACGGCGAATAGTCCCCACATAGTAGCAGCCGATAGCTAGGAAAGAGAAGATAGTTTAAGTAAAATAGTAAATATTACCACGACCACCTTCTTTTCCTTCTTTTCAAATAGAAAGAAATTAAACATAATATACCTGTCCAATATTCAGTTCCTGGGGAAACTGATTGAGCACAGTACCATAACTATTTTTATCTTCATCGATAACAGAAACTATCAGTGCAATTAGTTTATGCCAAAAGTCCACACTGTCCAGTTTTGGGCCATGGTCGTCGGTATCACGTTTCGCCTCGTTTGGATCCACCTAAACAAAAATAGGCATTAATAAGGGCGTTACCAACTGCGTCATACTCGTTAAAAACAAAAAAAGTTAAAAAATATTGTTTTCTATAATTTGTGGGGAGCGGAGCTCTTCCAGGGAGCAGGTGGAAAATTATTATATCGATCTTCAACCAAATTTCCAAATTTGGGGGTTTGGCTTTTTTGTGGCCTTTAGAAATGTGGAAAGCATTTAAGTTTTATTAACTTGCGATTTGAGGTGTATCGAATTGTTATCGATTTTGAAGCCCCCAGTCGGCGTGACACAAAAATCTTAATAGTTATATAGTTATAGTTATAAATAGTTTTCTAGAGTCGGGAGTGCCCGAACAGGATAATTTTGATGACTTAGAAAATCATTACTAGCTGGGGTCAAATATTATATTGGGCTAAAATATTAATAAACAAATGAGAAGGCTCTAGTCGGGGCCGCCCGTCTAGGAGATACCCTTGTTGTTATAGATTTTTGTTATAGATTTTTATTAATATTAATTAATATTAAAAAAAATAATAAACTTGTTCTACTTCTAATTATACTTTATTTTCAATGGGTTCAGGGTATAAAAAAGCTATGTTAATGCACTTACCTGAAACTCCCTGTTGTAGAGCTCGTAACAGTTTTCAAAAAGGAATTGATAGGTGGATCTAAGACAAGCTTTTACGCAATCCTTGACAACGGTACTTGCTCTAGGTGGACTGGACAGCTCTTGTACCTATTAAATATTGAATTACATAAAATAAACAAGTTTGATTGCTCTAGTAGAAAATCATCAAAAATCAAGGGAGAAATGTCGACATTCATATTCCGATCTGCTAATTTTTCCATTTAAAATCTTGAATTTTCTGAACTCACCTTCATGCGGAAAAATGTAATACTGGTCAATAAGTCGACTGTTGATTTGAGATCCATAAGTTTTTCTTGACTAGAAGCGGGAAAGTTATTTCTATACATTGAAAGATCGATTCTTAACGAATTATGTAGTTGATCGAGCAACTTGACAAATTTCTCTTTCTGTAAAAATTAAAATTTGTACCGATTAGACCATCATCATCGGACTGAACCAATAATACATACTCCAAAATTGCTCGCTGCAAAGCGATCGCTGGCCGAAACAGCCGACGATGCGGTTGTGTGGGCATAATATGCGTTTATATTCGCCAATAGGGTGCTCATAACGGCCGGAACTCCAGGGCACAAATACTTCGCGGAGAGACAATGGAAATGTGTCATTGCCTGATATATGTTTTCGATGCCATAGCGCATTGAGAATTCATCCACAATTTCCTCAGGAATTTCATCAAAGTACAGCTTCCATGCATCATCTCCTTTTTGTGTGGGTAGCTTTACCTAAATAATTATATATATAAATATAAGTATATACCTAAGTATATATATATATATGCATATTCGTATTTCCCTTAAACGAATAAATAAGTAGTATTGCGCTTTTAATGTTTGTAAAAAATACTTGTTTGCAATTTTAAGGGTTAAAATACAAAAATTTCTAAAAATTAATAGCACGCTTTTTTTCTTTTTAAGAAATTTGATTGTGATTTTAATATTTTAATGATTATATATATGTATATATTTATATTTTTTTTAATATATTTTGATTTAATATATTTTTCATACTTTTTATACTCGTTCACGAAGTGAAAGAGTATATTGGTTTTGTGCAACGTCCGTCTTGCTGTCCGTCCGTCCGTCTGACCGTATGAACGCAATTATTTTCGCCGCTATTGAAGCTAGAGACTTGAAATTTTGGATATATACTTGTGTGCCAGATAAAGTGTTAAAGATTTTGGACTGCGCCCACTGGGGGCATGGCAAACCGATAACACCCAAAATCCCAAATCGATAAAGTCCACAATTTTAAAGCTAGAGCCACCAAACTTGGTGTGTATATAGCTGGCGACCTCTTTAGAAGATTGACACCTTGATCTCCCGGC
>SCDY01002185.1:0-16483 GCA_004143825.1 Drosophila micromelanica | reverse complement strand
TTTCACGTTTGAGGGCATTTTGTTCATGATTTGTCCTGTAAATTGATTCTGCATTTAAAATATTTGCATTATTGAAAATAAATTTTTTTTGAAAATTTTTGATAAAAAAGCGTGTACTCCCGAGTTTATCATAGGTTAATGATATTTCAGTGGATATATTTTCTTCATTACCTAATGTTTTATTATCAGAATAGTTTTATAGTCCTTTACATACCTTTTATGCAATTTTTGAGTACAGGGTACAGAATACAGCAGCATATTAGCAAATACATAAGCTAGTTAGTGTATGTGTGTGTGTGTTTTAGAGTGTTTGGAAACTTCATTATGCGCGCATGCATTTGTGATTATTACGATTTGTATTATGCCGATGACTTTGGCTCTAGCCATCACACAAAATAAATAAATAAGTGCACACAAGCAATTTCTTCCGGCAATTCAGGCCAAACAATTGCAATTTAAATACAATTGATAGCAATTTATATTCAGCTGTTTTAAAACAAATATACGCAAATAAGCATATTTTACACTCAGATACGAATATCAATAACATTTCTTATAAGTATTTATAATGCTCTAAATTTGAGTATAAACAAGAAAAACTGTACGATGAAAAAAAATATATAAATATAAAATAACAATAATATTACAAAATTATTATCTCGGATTTTTTAGATTTGACATACGAAATACATACAATTTATTTTCTCTGAGTGTATATGTCAGCAGTTGGAAATTGTGTAAAAGCTTTGCTTAAGCGAGTGTGTGTGAAATTTATTAAAATAAATAATTGTTTCAGTCGTCATTATCACGCTGTGGGTCTTCATTTAGGCCTGAAGCCAGTTCCGGAATTAGTCGAACTTGGCTAAGCAATATTAACAATATATTTAAGGACACGAAAATGTATGTATGTATGTATGTATGTGTGTGTATCCTTTTACTTATTGATGCATAAAGCAATACCGCAAGGGCTTCTCTGAACTGTTCGCTTGTAAAATGGCAGGCTCGTTCCATTATTATTTGCCATGAACATGGGCTTTTGTAAATATTTTATTGACATTCTGGTGTGCGGTGAAATTATACCTGAGGTCAAAAGTTAATGTATTGCAACGTGATGGATTGATTGACGCCATTTATACATGTAACTAAAAATAGTCTTTACAATTAATTTATTTTAGGTTCAAACATCAAATGGCAAATTTCATGATAAATGGCTAAGATTAATATGAAAGCCAAACTTATGTATAATTACTTTATTGGTAGTTTTTGACTAGCTAAAATTAAATGAAAAATCAATTGAACGACATTGCATATATTTTGTTGTTTCGAACAAATAAAAATAATAATAAATTTATTACTTCTCTCATCTAATAATCTCTCTCTTCATCAAAATATATTTTAATATATATCAAAATCTATTTTAATACTTTGTAAAAATTTTAAATTTTATAACAATTCGAAAACTATCGAATTATTGCTAAAGCAATTACTAAAAAATGTACATAGGGCTTAAAATTTAAACGAAAGTAAACAAGGTTAATGAAATCAAGAGCTTGTCTATGAAACGTTAATTTCATGAATTTTCTGATCCCATATTCATCTTGAAGAGCCCTTTGATAGCATATGAAATTGCCTACATCCCACATTCGGAATTCATGTGCTGGCATTTATTGTCCGAATACAACAAATAGACACTGTACACAATTGGAATATTAGGTGCACATATTTGGGATACCTGCCCTACCCCCACCCTAACCCTGTTGCCAATTCCCTTTGTGTGTTGAGTTTGTTTGGGAAGCACTGTTGGGATTACTATTTGCGTTAGAGGTGCGCTGATATCCTTGTCATTAGTATTAGTGTCACACGGGCACACCTGTGCATCTGTACACCTGTCGATAAGCACAGCCGAGTAAAGTTACCTAGTTCCGCCCACTGTTGCGCCCATGTGCATGTCCTTTGTGCTGATAAGGATATGCATTTCAACTCAATTGAATGCATTTCTCATAATTGCGCGTGTGGTTGTGTGTTTGTGTGTATATGCGTGTGCATTGATTATATCAGCAGGTGCAAGTGTTACCTGAACATCACACACACACACACACACACACACACACACACACACACATGCACATGCACAACGGCTAATCGCCTCAGTTTCTTGTCACTTATATTCCAGAGCTTGAATGCATTAAAGTTACATTTGGCACAACGCAAATTTCCAATCCCTGAATTCCGCTCCCCCCTTCACCCTCCTCTCTGTTCCCTTAGCTATTTTCGATCCACGGCTGCTTTTGTCACGTACTCGACTTGTTCTTTAATTTTGCGCATTTGCAACGAAAGCTGTCGTCATATGGTCTATACAGTGTGAGCAACGTGCGTCAGTCCGTCTATCTCTGTGTGTGTGTGTGTGTGTGTGTGTGTATCTGTGTGTGTGTATATCTATATCTATTCTGAAGGGTCGCAACCGCTGTGTTTGCCATCGGCAGACCACATTTTTAATATGCGCATAAATTGGCTGACATTGATGGATCCTAATAGAGTTGCTGCTGCCGTAACGTCATAAACAGCAGCAGCAGCAGCAGCAGCAGCAACAGCCGCATTCGCTGCCATCGCGGGTGGTCCTAAGCCATCTAGGACTAGACGTACCCCGCCACACTTTGAAAAATAATTTCTTAGAAACAAACATTTTTAGACTTCGATCTGTATAAAAGCTTTATAGAAATTTTGAATCGATACAAAATGTTAGTGATATATTTATATAATTAGTTTTGACTTGATTTTTTCTTTGAGTGCACCACTAGATGCTGCTATTGTTGTGGCAGATGTAATGTGCAATGAATTCGTAAGCAACTCATGAATATCGAGCACGTGTAACGGTAACGTGAGACCAACGTACTAAGCACATGCGTCAGAACTTGTCCAAATTTGTAATGATATATAGACAACTTGATGTCGTTATCTTGTATTGTTATTATTATAACTTGGCCGTAGTTGCAATCGTGCATTCAACGCGTACAGATGTAATTTTTTTGCGATATCTATCACAGTGCCTACGCCGAAATATTGTGGGATAATTTCTAGTTATTTGTGAAGTATTTACTTTAACATCATCAAGAGTGCACATTCTAAAATTATCTTAAAACATATACACTATGAATCCGGAGAACCATGAAGACAGTACTGAAAATCAGTTTCAAATTAATATTATGATAACAGCATCAGGTAACACTATCAGATGGTCTGGTGCCAATTCGGTTAACAGTTTGGCTAACAACGATAATCTGACTGAAACGAGAATTCAGTATTTATGCGCCGAGAGAAAAAAGTCCGAAATTGGTGATCAAGCTGCAAATCTAGCCGGAGATTCGAACTTGGCCACTGACCGAACTTCAACCTTCTCACGAGCGGGTGCTAACAAGGAGCCGATTATTCAGAATCAGAATCAGAATCATAAAAATTTCCAATTGCTGCCAGCATTTTCTAGCAATCGCGTTAATGTGCTTAAAAACAAGAAGCGTAAGCTTCCACCAATAACAATTTCCGGCAGCAAACGAAGTCTTAAAAAAGTCCACGTTCACGACAACAACCACAACGTACTGAGAAACAATAGATTTTACGCTCTTGCCGAGCATATGGATATGGAAGAGACTAAATATGGTTGGGATAAAACGCCCAATGATGACGAGCCATCTGCCGCACGCGCCCGAAAGGACGTGTCTGGAGATGATCCTGCCATTGAAAAAAATACTATAGGAAAACCACCTCCTATAGTGCTCCGCAATATAGCAAGCCTCCAGAAGCTTTTTTGTGCACTAGAAGTTGTGACTTCGTTAGACAACCTTGAGGTTAAATCCTCCATGGGGAGGAGCACGAGGATCTATGCGAAGAATGGCGAAAGTTACCAAGCAATCGTCAGGAAACTGAACGAGCTAAAGTTAGAATTTCACACCTATCAGCTGGAGGAAGATAAGTCCTTTAAAGTGGTGGCACGAGGCCTACACCATTCCACTCTCAAAACGGATATTGAGGCCCAGCTGGTTAAACTGGGTCACAAACCTACTTCTGTGTATAATTCACAATCTAGGAAGACAGGTGATCCAATGAATTTGTTCTTCATCAACCTCCATCGTGCCGGGAATAATACGTCGATTTTGGGCACTGCACTTTTCTGCCGTCAAAGAATTACTTTCGAAATGGCTAGAAAATGCCGAGAAATAGTTCAGTGTCACCGCTGCCAGGAGTATGGACACACCGCCAGGTATTGCCACCGGGAATTTATCTGCGTAGCATGCAGCCAAGCCCATAAATCCGCAGAATGCCCACGACCCAAAAGTGCCCCTGCCACATGCATTCACTGTGGCGGCAACCATCCGGCCAACTACAAAGGTTGTGAATTCTACAAAGCATACTTGCAACGAGGGCAACCGGAAAAGACGAGCTCCAAAAGCTCGCAAACTCTACAAACAAAGAACCCACAACAGCAACAGATATTTCTCGGGCCGACCGCCCGGCAAGATCAGCTACGTGTCCCCACGACACCCCAGAAAAAAATGCGAACAGAGCTACAGTCGCCCTTCACCGCCTCCCAGTGGAAAGAGGAGGTGGCACATGAGACGTCCATCAAACAACTGGCCGCCACAATAAATTGCAGCTTCCATCGTTTTTTCGAGCAACAAAACAGATTATTAGAAATGCAGAGTCAAATCCTGGCTCTATTAACAGCGGCTAATCAAAAATAATTAATCTTAACATGCCAAAAGTGCGTAGCTTAACAACTACCAAAAATATCGATAAAGTCCATATCTTCAAAACTACAGCCACTAGCAAACATAAAAGGGCTAAAGCTACACCAATTCTTATAAAAAAAAGTCAGTTTACTCCAACTGGCATTAGCTCGTATTAACACATAGATTGACTTCTTTTTTGACCTCTTCAAATGGACAAGCAGCGAATTTGAAGACTTGTTTAGTAGTACAGCGGACTGGAATGTTAGCTCTCTGGACCCAACCAACGCGTCGATCTCGGAAAAGAGGTAGAGACTTCAACTTTTCGAAGTTAGTCTCGTCCATGACACGCTTAGATCTAGTTGTATTTTAAATGATCGATAATTTTCACCGTTTTTTACAATCGATTAAGGTCTGCAATAGCCTTGCACTTTTTTTTTACGTTATTACTTAAATATTATGAATCAGGACAACGAGTTGATTTAGCTCTGTCCGTCTGTCTTTCCTGACAGTCCTCCGTCCGTTCCTCCGTTTGTATGAACGCAGCGATCTCGGAAACTACGAAAGCTAGAAGGTTAATCTTACCTTATTTAGCTCGTAAGTATCTTACACAAAAAAACCCGATGTTGCTCGATTTCAATAATATTGATAAAAGTTGGTTTCAACCTCTATTTTTCTTATTTATATTTTAGATATTTATATCTCAGGGTATTTCCTGGTCGAGCGGGCCTTCTGACTTGTATTTTTTTTTAGTAAGTAATATAATTTGTTTCCCACTTTAATACTTATTAAGATGAGTGTACACATAAAACTAATTTAATTTTAAATTATTATTATTAAATTATTATTAGTATTTCTTGCTAGAGAGGAAAAATTGTAAAGTAATTGTTAATTTGAATAGCTTTAAATTTACTGCAGATATATGAAATGAGGATATGCGTTTAATTGAAAAGTCTTCATATATGTCTTCGAATATGTAAGCTCTGTATATTTAAATTAACGTTGTCTGTTTGTATTCTGGTAGGCAAAATATTTATGCTGCTATCTTTGACATTTGCATAATAAAAACGTATTAATGTTATTTACGTCAGTCACACAGAGTACAATTATAATTGAGCGCTGAGACACATGTCAGAAAGTTCCAAGAATTTTTGGCAATTCTTAAGAAATGTCACCTTAAATTGTAATAAGCATAAGAGCGGGTGTAAATTGGGATTTACGCGCACGTAGCATAAATCGGGTATACATTGGTAGGCAGTTATTAGGTATAAGAGCCGTACAGCTGCCGCATGGTACTTAATTTTTTACAATGCGGTACACTTAACGTTAACAGCTATCTTTTATGGCATACTTATGGGCGCCGGCACTTAAAGCTTTTGGCCTAAGCGGCTTAGGCACAGGTTCATGCCCGGGCAACACCTATCGTGGCCACAAAACTTTGGCTACACATATTTAAAGAGATCTCATCGTTATTGTTTTCTTTTGTTTTTTTTTTTGGGCTTAGAATTCGTGGCTTAGATAACGTGACATTTGGGGCGTGAATTGTAAACTTTTGATTGGATTGTGCGTTCACACACGCGTCGTATACGCAACACGTGTTAAATTATTGAGAAAACAGCTGCCGACACGACGTGTCTGGGCCTCTGTTTCTGAGCCCTGCCACAACTCATTAAAAAGTTTTCATTTTTTTAAAACTGTTTTCATTTGCTCTTTGCCGTCGGCTGACGCTTATGGGTGTTACAACAATATATATTTCCTGTTTCAATGGCTGCTTTAATTAAGCAATCGCAGCTGCGAATTTATCTGAAATAAGTCATAGTTGGAAGTCTGCTCCAACTGAGATTTTGCTATGGCTGTCAGCTGCGGCAAACGCGAAATCAATCAACATCAACGGGAAGAACTCTTTGCGTCAGAATGAAAACGCATTTTCATTACCAACTTCTGTCTCGCTTTTGGCCCCTCGGCCATGTCATTTTGCGGCTAGCTCATAATATTCCACTGCTTTGTGTCGCCTGTACTCTTACAGTGGGTGCTATAATTATGACACAAATTGTGCAGCTTCTTAAAAATGGATGAAATTCTGTTTGAGCTAATATCTTGATTAAGTGAAGTTATAGAGTCTGAATTATTTGCATTTTGTTAGTGAACAGAATGAGCATTTATGAGCTAGATAAAATATTTTTGTTGGGTTAAGATATGTAAATACAACAGAAAATTACCAAAATGTTTCTATTGTATTCTATTTTCGAAGGTTCTGTACAAATAATTGTAAAATGATTATAACTAGAGTAAGGGGATAAAAATCGATAATTTTAATCCTTTTAAAAATTATTTGCGATAATTAATATTTGAATATGTGGCATTAATTGTATTAATATTTGACATTTTGTCATTTGTTATAAATTAACTTTTAGTATCACAGACCGTTTAAGATTTTTCAGTCTTAATGAATTATAAAACAAAAAGTAAAACGTAAAAAAATTATTTTTTTTAACTGTTAGGAAATAGTCTATTTATGTATAGTGTTAATTCCCGCGAACTTCACCGTTTAAGCAGCTAAAGAACTAGCAAAGTAATTAGAAGTTTTTGTCAACTTAAAAAGCAGCTTGAAAAAATGCTGCAAAATTAAAAAAATCTTCTTGCTATTATTTAATTAAAATTTAATCAATATTATATCAACAAAAACAAAAAATAATATATAAGCAAGTGTATTAAACTGTCAGCTTGCTAAAGAAACTACATAATTTTTTTTTCTTTTTGGTAATATTTAGCCAACATTTCTTGGTATAATAACTTGTTGTGGTCCCCAGCGGTTGCGTCGTTCTTCTCGTCATTGTTTTTGCCGCTTATCGGAAATTGATTTAATCTTTTCGTAGTCTGATGGCGTCCTGTGGCATTGGTTTTTGCATTGCACAGGCGATTTCTATTTTGGCTTATCAATAATCAATTTGCACAACATTGAGTTGAAATCGTAGAAGAAAAATATTATTTTTTCCCCCAAATAGAAGCATAGATAAGCGATCAATAGTCGACAAATTTGTGCATGAAAATCAATGCGAAATACACAAAAACTTTAACATTCTGTGATATTATTTTTTTTTATTTAGCTAACGGATGTTATACTAATTGTGTGACAGGAAGTTTAATTTGGAATATATTCGAGAATTCGTTTGAGTTGCTTTTTATGTACAAATCCACCAGCAACAGCAAATTCAACAACTGGAGTGCACAACATACTCATAGAAATGAAAGCTTCAAAGCCACACCAAAATGATTTTCTAATTTCCACATAACATAAAAAACAATCGTATAAAAATCGAAACTGCAGCAGCAGAAAAATTCTCGAATATAACTGTAATCAAACAGAGAAGCGTTCGAAGGGGGGTTGCGACGGGCCAATTGGCAAATGGCAAATGAAAATCATCAGTTGAAATTTACAAGTAAACACAAATACTCACTAATACACACGCAAATATACACAAAGGGTCAGCGGCTGCAAAAACTAGTAGCAAATACCATCAGTTATTTTTGGCGCGCAAAAGTGTGCTATATAAAACAAAACAGGCTCTGATCGATTGAAATCACACGAACACGCACCCAAACTTTTGTGCATATTGTAGAATACGTGTGAATGAAGTTTCTATTTAGTTTTTTTTTTAGCTTTCATTGTGAGTAAGGGCATATTTTATATAGATGTATCGCTAAACATTTGGTATACACGCAGTGAAATTAATTAAAAATCATAAGAAAAAAATTTTCTTTTAAATTTTCAATTACAAAATGTAGATATTATAAGTATGTATAGCAAATGTGTAAATTTTGTTTTTTTTTTTTTTTTGGGAAACGCCAAATAGTAAATTTGTTGTATATATATTGAGATTATCAAAATTTATATATTATATGAAATTGTTTGAATATTTACGCATTAAAAATCTGAAAATTAAAAAAAAAAATATAATAAAATATAAATATAATACAAATATAAATATAATATACTGAATATCAACATTTTTAAAATGGAAATTCTTCTAAAAGATCGGATTAAGCATTTTTTGTCCTGCATAAATCGATAGAACTTCATATTTTACAAAACTTTAAAGTAAAGTTAATATTTATTTCCGTAAATTTGTTGTACTTGTTTTCCTTTTGTAATAATTTTAACAAAATACATGTATTAATTAAAGTACTTGTTTAGCTTGATTTTATTCATATTTTATACATAATTTTGAAACTGTGAGAATGTGATTTAATTATTATGCATTCATATATATTTACTAGTTAAGGGGTATCGTGCATTTGTAAGCTTTCAACTGAAATGTCGTTTTTGGTATAGCTCTTGGCACAGAATCTATAAACTATGGCCCAGCAATTGTGTTTTGAAACGCGTCTCCCTTTAGGTTTTTTTTTTTTGTGGTCTTTTGGTTTTGCGTCGGATTCAGCTGCTTTTTTGGCTGCAGTCACGTGTTCGTGATCATAATAAAATGGAACCTGACAACAGCCATAAAAAGCAGCCGACACAACGACAGCGGGACGGCAATGGCACTACAATTCCGGTAAATCGATGACCCTAAAATTTGTATTGCTGCAGTAGCAGCGGCAGCAATTGGCATTAGCATCAATGCGCGTAAACAACAAATTGCAGAAATCGCTGGCACCTCCGCTGGCCAGGATGTGCACAATGAAGCAGTGTGTGTGTGTGTGAGTGTGTGTGTGTGCACACAAGCATTATTCCGCCGGAAGTTGAATGTGTGAGTGCGTTTAGTGTGGCATGCTGCACAGTTGTACATTGAGTGGACATGCAACTGTAAAGTTTGCAATTGATAAGCACTTGAACCAGTTAAAGCTAATTTGTATGCAGGTCTCTAAGAATCGGGCACTACAATTGGGCCCTATTAAAGGGTTGCGACAGCAAGAGCTAAAGCCTAAATGTCTGCAAAAAATGTTATTTTTTGGTCTGTGCTGCATGCCCCAAAACAGTGCCACGTTGCAACAATATTGACAGAGACAATGCCATAATGCATGCACTGAGCCATGCATGTGGGTGTGTGTATATATGTGTGTATTTGTGTGTAAATGCAAACAATTCCAACAACAGGCATAACATGCGGAAAAGTGTCAGTGTTTTCTTGGCAACAGGCAGCACACACACACGCACACACACACACACACACACAACGTAGCCTAGATGCATAAACACTTATAGAGCCATTTCAACGTAGTCATCTAAACGCATTCATCCCACACACACACACACAACTCACACACTCACACACACCCACTCGTGCGTTCTGGTCGCTAATGTATCTGTTTTGTGTGTCCTAACAGGGACAAAAGCAAGGACGAGGCATTCACGAGTGCAGTGTCCCAGCACTTGGAATGTTTACGACTGTATTGCTGGGCCTTTTCACCAGCTAACATTTTTCCCACTGGGTGGTTTTTTAACCCACTTTGATATGAGCAAAGAACCACGTTGAAAGAATAATAATTGAATTGGCGAATATTAAATACGCTTGCTGATTTATACCAAGAAAAGATTACACGTACAGGGTCTAATTCCTTGCGGGCCGTAGGACATATATTTTAAATTATATTCACAATTAAAGTTTAGCTAATTTTAAATTAATAACTGTGACAAATATCATACATTTACAAATATATGACAACTTTTTAAAATTATTGACTTAATCTTTTGTGCAGATATATACATTGTAATATTTTCGCCTATGATTTTTTTTTAATGTGCACCTTTATATTCTCCTTTCAAATCATTCTGTAAATCTTCTGCATAATTTATAAATTATGAATAATCAAAAATGTTGTATGTACTATAAATAAGAGTAATGTGGTTCAATATGCCGAATAATTGAGAACAGAATACAGAGAACAGAACAAAATATCTATATTATCTATATAACATAAATCAAAATACTTAAAACAAATATTTGTATTTAAGCCAGGTGGTTATATTTGTATTTAAGCTAGGTGGTTATGTTATCTATAACATGTACTAAAAAAAAAATGTATGATAATGTATTTCATACAATAGCTGAATAGGCAATAAATCAAGATTATGGGGCTTTTAGCTTCCAGTCAATGTTTTCATTGAAGTAAAAGCATAACAAATTAAGCATTTCATTAAAAAAATAAAATCCAACTTTTTTTTTTTACTAAGCGTTACATGCTTGGTAACAAAATGGATAATACCATGTAAATAGTGTGTAATCCTCATGCACTTTTTTGTAACCAGCTTTCACAGTATTTTTTGAAATTGCAGCAGAGGATGCATTGGCAGCATTGATAATCTCCGGCATTCAGGCCAATAATTGAGGAACGCTGAATGGCCCTGAAAGTGCTTTGGCCATTTGCAGACACCTGTTGGCCAATTGTTGTGGCCATTAAGTAGGTGAATGGCTGGCCTGAATAGCTTGACATAAAAGCTGAAAACCTTCTTCCAAGCCAATAATCTGATAGGACAAAGGGTCGACTGTCTGATAGAGAGCCAGAGACATGAACACATTATTTCCGTCAATGCAACTGGCATGTTGCTCTTGTTGCACTTGTTGTTTTTGTAGTTGTTGTAGCTATTTGTTCTTGGCCTAACGTGCACACAGATACACAAGAAATATTTCACATAACTTTGTTGGCTGCTGCCGCTGCTGTGTTATCATTTAATTAAGTTTTCTTTAATTAAGTCGACATGTGAGAAACCGCAATGGCAGCCAAAGTGAAGCTCTTGTCAGCGGGTCGGTGGCCGCACAGAAGCACGCCGCATGATGCTGCAACAAGCAGCTGCAACAAAAATAGCTAAATAACTTGTGTTGTGCGTGTGTGTGTGTGTGTGTGTTTGCTTAATTATTGAGCGCGTGCCTTCAAAACAAATGCATACAACACTTGTACACGCACACACCCGCACACACATCTGTCAGCCGTAAGAATTTTCGCGCATTTTCCAGCACCCAACACTTACTGAAAACAGAAGTGTGAAATATTTGCAAATCATTTGCTCCATTTTGGCACTCGGGTACAAAACATTTTCTCAAGTGTCAACGCCAAATTGCTTAAAGTGTGATTAACGCTTCCTGCTAAATACTGTCTTCTACATATATGAAGAATATGCAAGAGACCCTTTGTTTGGACCATCAAAGATACTTCACTACAGTCAAATACATAGCATATAAGAAGTATTAACGTTTATTAAAAATCTTGTTATGCCAGACAATTTTGTTATCCTGCATTATGTTTATATACTTGACATTAACATTTTGTCAGACTATTCGTCTGTATAATTTAATAATTATTATTTTAAGTATAGGGTATATCTCTAAACTATCATGTATTCATTTTTAAATTTATAATCTTTAATGATAATAGTGTATTGAAGGAACTTGTTGCTGTATCATCTATATTAATAGTTTAATAAAAATAACATAATTTTTTGTACCTTTAATTTAATTTTTAAGCATAAAGTACTTTATAATGTTGTTCATATAGAAATAATCACACGAAACCGAAAACATGTATGAAGACTACGTTTCTAAAAACTTGTTAATAACTTCATCAGTTACAAGTGTTTTTTATGCTCTTAATTTGATTATAAATTCGTATACGTTTTATATAAACTAGTAAATGTACGAAAAATTGATCGAAAATAAACTTTTTATATGAAAATTGTTATCATAAAGAAACTTGAAAAATAAGTTATATATGCAGATAGTTTTTAATCGATTTATAACAAACATATTTTTATTAAAATCAATTTTTGGCCCAGGTTTGAAATCAAACAGAAAACAAATTTTGTATGTAGATTCTTCTTTGCAGAGCTTTTATATACATTTGGCTGCCAACTTTTGTGCCTAAAATTTAAATAAGATAGTGTGAAGGGTACCTTATACTCTACACTTCTGACAAGAGTATCCTGGCTTGTTTACATTTATAAGTTATAAATAATTAATGTATAAACCACACATTGTGTCATCAAACATAATTGCTTTAATATTTATTTGAATAATAAATGATGTATTAGCCTGCTCTTTGAATAGCATTTAAATGGCTTTCATTTGCCTTGGCTCTTTGCCATAATCCCAGTTTCCCACCCCCCGCCCTTCCCACACTCTCACTTCCTTTGTCTCCATTAGCCAAGTGCCAGTGACCCACAAAATGTGTGTCACAATTGTTGCTGTATTTGTGGTCAATAATTTCACGCTCATGTACGAGTGTGTGTGTGTGTGTGTGTGTGTGTTTATATTCGTTGTTCTTGTTGATGACTCCCAAGGTGATTGTTTCATTTTCGTTCGTTCGTTTGCCCATGTGTTGACAGTTCACGCACACATTGCCCATTTGCATATTGAACTCTTGCACACACAAGCGTACAAGAGAGACACATGTCCTGGCACACTGTCACGTCATGTGGCTGTTGCATAATAATTGCAACATTTGTCGCTGTCGCAGAGTCTCACAGCTGCGCCAGCTGTTGCAGGTAGCGGGGCAACAACAATGGAGCTGCAGCAACTGCAACTGCAACGGGACAAACATGTTCCCCAAGCATTGCAGCAGCAGCAGCAGCAGCAGCATCCTGTGCTCTCTTCCCCTTGCTCTCTCTCAATTGTCCAGGCGACGCGCAGCCGGATGCTGTCAATTGGCCCAGTTTGCGCCTTTTAAAGCCGATCGCTGTTTGTTGTTGTTGCAATTCTCTCTTCTTTCGTGGGATCAGCCTTGGCTATGGCCGGACTTAGCTTTGCTCTTAGAGGCTTAACTGCTTTCCTTTTCTCTTTTCTTAATTACGCGCTGCGCGTGCTGCAGTAAAAATGTTGCCGCGATTTAAATGTGGCAGCTGCTCGTTGGCTGATTGCACGCAGTACGCTAATTATGAAGAGCCAAGCACTTTGTGTAATTACACACAAGCTCGCGGGTGGAGAGCAACGCATTTGTGGCATTTTGAATAATTCCCTGCTTGTTTGCGTTCTGCGTTTTTCTTTAAAAAAAGTTTTCGTTTTCGTTTTTTGGCTTAAACGCAACTATTTGAAAAAATTGAGCAGCAAATACAAACGAATTACAGAACATGCCGCAACATAAAATATTTATGATATTGCGGCTAGCGTTGGTTTGCGGTAACTTGGGCAGCCAAAAAGTTGAAACAAAAACAAGTAAGGGTGTCCTAGCCGGAAATGCGCGACTGGGAAATAGCCTGTTGTCAGGCCAAGCCAAGATGAAATTATTTTTTATTATTTTTATAAAATGGTACTATATAAAAGTATGTTGCTTCTGTATAAAATATAAAAAACAATGCCCAACATATTTTCTATGTTATTAATTTTGTATATAAGGATTTATTATTATTATATTATTTGTTTTTTGATTGTTTAATGTTACTTAACGTTGTTTCTTATTTTATAACTTTTAATATAATGACAAATGTTTTTCTTAACATTCACATTTAATCGAGTTCTAAACTTTATTTCTTTAAATTGTGCATAATGTGGAATTTTGTCTTATATTTTTTTCAGTGTATTTGAGAATAAATTAGATGCGTATTTCATTAAAATTCTCAAATAAACTTAATAGTCCGGAAGGGAGCCTTAAATGGTAAAATTTGTATAATAACATTAATTACCCATTTTCTGGGGTTACAGGGTATATTGAAAAGTTTGAAACTGAAACTACAAAGGAC
Source organism: Drosophila micromelanica (assembly GCA_004143825.1). Taxonomy (NCBI): domain Eukaryota; kingdom Metazoa; phylum Arthropoda; class Insecta; order Diptera; family Drosophilidae; genus Drosophila; species Drosophila micromelanica. The sequence goes on along the minus strand of SCDY01002185.1, from coordinate 2,095 downwards.
GAACCATAAACTATTTTCGCGCACATGTAACAAATGTAGCATTCGCTAAAAGCTTGCCACAAATGTTGTTAAATATTATGTTTAATGTTGTGGGTCATGCCGCAGCAGCAATCAATTGTTTTTTTTCTTGTTTTCCTATATTTTATTTATGGAGCAAGCAAGGTATCATTGCATCAATGCATAGCTATTTCGTTTAGTTGGACTCTCAACTTTTGTCACCTACTCTTTGCTGTGTGTTGGCCAAGTTGACTTTTTGCGGTCAGTACTTCGCTTAGGTTTCTTTACAACTTTTCCAGTTGACCCAGAGTATGGCAAAGTTTTTTGTGCTGTGCTTGCCAGATTTTCGCACAATTTGATTAACTATTTGTGTGTGTGTCTGTGTGTGCACGTGGCTAAAAACGTTTATTTGACATGAGTTGAATTAAAATTGTGTTGCGCGCCTGAAATTCTGCAACAAACTTGTCCAACAACGACTTTTACAGTGTCTATTTGCACATGCAACCGAAATATAAATTTCAACAATTTAAATAAAATGTTTAATATTCATGTTTACACTAGGTAACCTAATACAACTCTTTGCACAGGTCCCAAAACTATCCTAAAGAGAAACAAAGTGCGTGTGGCATGCAATTGCAGCAATTGCCTTGTCCCCAGGCAGGCAGACAAATGGACCCAGTTTACAGTTTTAATGCAAACAGGTGCAAGTTTGTCTGGGAATATATATATATAAATACATATAGCATATATAAATATATATATATTATGTATATAGTTGTACCCATATATAATCGAGCGTGTGTGCAGTTCTTTGTGGTCGTGTGGCTTGCTAACTTTGCTTTTGGCCAGGGGTAAAAGGCAAACTCGGGAGCTTAAATGCACTTCGGAGTAAAAGAAAAGTTATTTCAAATATATATATATACGCATACCTGTAGATGTTTGTATATGTATGCATAGATATTTATTTTTAATACATATCCTTAGTGCAGATGCTTCAAATGTAAAGCTTATACAGTGGGCCTATCTGAACGTAAAAAAATTTGTTCCCATGTTAATGTTAATTTAACAAAAAATTATTCCTCAATGACATTAAATTTTAAATTTTTGCTGAAAAAATTAAATTTAAAAAACTGTTCTAAAGAATTATAAAAAAGTCAGATATTTCAATTTAAGCACAATAGATACAATTTAATCAGTGCAAGGCACAAGTATCGTATACCATCACAAATTTTTTTCCAAAATTTTATTTTTCACATTTCATGCATTTTATAGCTTTATTTGTGCATTTTAACGCTACAGATCCAAAAAAATTAATTTACATGGTGGAAAGATTTTTATGCTAAATTTAAACTCATAAACTTCTTAATGGATTCTTGAAACATTTAATAATATATATACTTTTGGTTACAAAACGTGGCTACTTAGCCCACAGTGCTTCGAGCGGGATGGTCAACTTTGAGACAACTGTCTCGACTAAAGTCCATTTTCAGCAAACAAGTTTTTCACCTTTTGCACTTTAGCATTAATATTAGCAAAGTGCGTTGGTCTGCAGGCGGAAAGCAGCTTTTCTTTAAAAACCTCAAGCAGGGAGCCACAGAAAAAATAAAACATAACAACGCAGCAAAATAAACAATGAAAAGTTGCCTGATTTAAGCACAAGTTTTGCCCACACATAAACAAGTACATGCACATGGTTTATACCTAAACATGTGTGTACGAATATAAATGCCAGAAGCAACAGCTTAGACCAAATATTGGTATCAACAAACAGTTGGGCATGTCTCACAGCCATGTGAGTGCAGCTTTAAGCCAAACCAAGCTAAACTCAGCCAAACAAAAGCGACTCAAGTTGCAGCCGCAACAACACAATAGACAGCTGACAGTTAAAACAAAGGCATACAACAAGACAAACAACAAGATGAGACACGAGACACGAGACAGGAGACAGGAGACACTGCGCGTTGCGAAGCGCAGCAAGGATAAAACATTTTTATAGCGCATGTTTTTATACCCTGAACCCATTGAAAATGGGTGAAACAGGGTATTATGGTTTTGTTGAAATGTATGTAACAGGTAGAAGGAGGCATCTCCGACCCCA
>SCDY01002184.1:0-16494 GCA_004143825.1 Drosophila micromelanica | reverse complement strand
TCTCAAATATCGAAATTTTTTAAAATAATAATAATAATTAAGAATGTGAACGAGTATAACGCAGTCGGTAACACCCGACTGCAACGTTCTTACTTGTTTTCATTAGTTTTGGATGTACTTCCATACATTTTTTGACGTGGAAGTTGGAAGTTATCAAATTTATAAACTTCTTGCATTTCAATAAACAATCCATGTGGGTGGGTTTTGTAAAGCTTTTGATAAATGTATTTATCATTATTAATTTTCTCAAATCAATAAGCATTGACAATTCTAGAAAGATTGTCATAATGCACTTATGATTATCATTTTGATATTAAATATCCAGACGATAATCAGAAGCACCTTGGTCTGGTTTTCCCTAACAGACCTTTGTACTTATATACCCATAAAAACAAACCACAACATTACTTAATTTATTGACTAATATGTCTATAAATTTTTTGAGAATCGTAGGGAAGAGCAATTTTTAAAGACTAAGTGGGGGAGCTAGTAATTTCGAGAGATTGCTGTAGAGAGTGAGAAAAATACAAAGGTATAAGAGAAAAATAAGGGACAAGGGAGCGAAAAATATAATTCTCTCTTGATTTATTTATACAAAGAAGCAAGAAAGATTTCAAGGTAAAGAGGAGTAAGATTTAAGGAAAGTAGCTAAAGTTACTAAAAGTTTATGTTGCTATAATTGCCAGTGCATTAGTCGAGAGTATACACCTTATGCATAGATCTTAAATGCACTTATATAATACAATATTTGTATAATTTATAAGTTTCCCGTTTTAATAATTTGCGTAGACAAAAGTTTAATGGAAATGAACGTTAAATATAACATAAAGAGAACCTTTTTGCGGAACGTCTTTAAGCTATTGAAAACTTACGAAAGCGTAAAGTGCAAGCGACATGCAAAAGCGCCCGCCAAGACACAATCGGGCAAATTCAAAATTGGAATAAAAAATATGTTGTACAATAGTAAACACACAAGCAAAATTTTGCGATAGCAGCGCAATCCGTGCGAGACTGGAGCCAACGAACAATGAACTTGGACTGTGACTGCGGCGGTTGCCGCTACTTTTGCTGCTGCGCCTAATGGGCGGCGGTTTGTCAACGGTTCGCTGCAGAAGTTGTCGATGCTTCTTAAGCAACCAGCCGCTTGTCACTGTCGACGCCTGCAGCTGCGTCAGTGTTTTAGACATTTGGCATTATCAAAAGCAGAAAACAAATAAAATGGAAAACATGACCAATGCCACAACGTGGTCCACAAAATACAACAAGCACACGTTGATAAAGAAAATTTAATTAGCCGGAATTTGGTTGGCGGCCGTCGAAATGTGTCTATAAATATCAGGCCATAGCTCCAAGTGAATGTGTGAGTGTGTAAAGTTTTGCCACGTTGTAGCTTAGTGTGGCAAGTGCATTGAACCCTAAAAAGGGCGCGCTGCGATATAATACAAAGTTGGGGAAAATGCCGGAACTTTATACAAATGCGAGATATATTTTTATACCCTGAACTCATTGAAAATGGGTAAAAAGGGTATAATGGTTTTGTGTAAGTCTTAAAAGCAAAAGGAGGACTTTCCGACTCCACCAAGTATATGCATATATCCTTTATCAGGACGACGAGTTCAGTTGATTAAGCCATGTCCGTCCGTCCGGCTGTATGAGTGCAGCTATCTCGAAAACTAGAAAAGCGGGAGACCTGAACTTTTCGGTCTTAGACCCTAATAAATACGTAGTATTCATATTTTTTTCGATTCTTGCCCCGTTTCATGATTATTCATACAAATCGATTACAACTTTCGGTTTCTTACCATATTTCGGAGACTATTAGAGAGCCACCAACTTTTGTGTGTTATGTTCGCGTAAAGCAGACACAGATTTTAAATGTTGCATATAATTTTGGATAGCTCCCCCAATGAAAAATCGCAGCCGCCGAGTAAAATGCAAGGAGGTTGAAATGTTTCTAAGATCGCGGTACAGGGTATCTGCTAGTCGGGCGGTTCCGACCAGAGCCATCACACTTGTTTTCTACTGCTGCTTTCGTATTGTTTCAGTTATTGTTGTTGCTGCTTATTGATTGAAGTGCGCCAACTGTGGCAGGCAAAACTGCCCCAAATACACAACAAGTTGAAAACTCATTACGAGGGATTTGTTTTGTTTGCCATGTCGATGGCTGATGATAAGTGTGTACGTGTGTGTGTGAATTGCGCGCGGGGGTGTTTCCCACTGATTGATGTGCGCCTGTGTGTTAGTTGCAGCGGAAGTTGTGGCAAGCGACCGTCGTTGCCAACTAATTAAGCGCAGCTAGAAAGAAAAGAGGGCGAACCACTCACGACCTTAGTTTTCCAATATAAATTAAACTTAGGAAGCAGCACTTGCAAAACTAAATGGATAACGATATATAAATCATCGGCATCGATCAACGAAAAGCTCTGATTAAGAAAGCAAAAACTATGAGTTGCATTGGCCCTCTTAACACATACATGAGTGTATGTGTGTGTGTGTGTGTCTGCAGACACACATGCTAACATGTTAGCGGGTGTAGGAATGGGTAAAAAAAGCCGGCGCGTTTTGAGAGCGCCTCAGCGTTGGCGTTAGCCGCTAGCTCAGCAATTTTAATGAAGCCAATAAAAAAACTTTAAAATAGTAGCCAGCTAAAAGAAAACAAGCAAAGGCAAACAGATATCAGTAAGACACACACACATACACGAACACTTCGATACGACGACAATGTGCGGGGGCTGACACATAGACCACATAACGAGTTGACGTTCAGGTAATGACGTCATGCAAATAAATTGAAATTGACAGCAACTAAAACAAAAACCAGCAACTGAACCTGAGCACAGGAAATTGAAAAATGTGGCAGCACTCGAAAGGGCTCGAAAGGCATTGTGGCTTGTAGCAGGTAGAAATGTTGAGCGGCATCAGAAAAAAACGACAGATTAGCCGGGCCTGACGATTTGTAATTTGCAATGCGGCAATGGAATTTTTATGGCTGTTCCTGTTGCAAGCGCACAGCGCAGCCAGCAGCTACACACATATACATACATGCAAACTGGGAGTAACTCGCATACATTTTATTTTTGGGCGCACACACACACTACTGTAGCTCACTGGCGACATTTAAATGCGTACAACAGAGTCACACTCACACACAGGCAACTGCAACATTTGGTAGCGTGTACAGATATTTTCTCCTACTTTTGTGCTCAATTGTGCACTTGAAGTTTTTGGCAAGCCTATTTTAAAATCGCCACACACACGGGCAACTCTCTCATATTTTGCCGTTGAACTTTCTTTTCTGCTGACGCTACTTCTAGATTTTGCCATGCACACACGCAAGATGGAGCAATAAAAAAAACGCAGAGAAAGAGCCGCCGCCGCAACATTCACCATCACGCACACACACACATATTTATACATATATGTTCACTTGAATGAATGCTGATCTATCACTTTAATTGCCATTTTTGCACTCACCTATTTAATTGCAATTTATGTAGTCGATTTAGTTAAAATCGTACTTTTTAGTATTTCAACTTTATTAATGACAAAGAAATCCCAAATTCTATGACGAACAGTTTTCAGGTAGTGTTGTCGACTGTCCCAGTGTTGTGTAAGTAATATTTCTTAGTGTTGGCAACGCATGCAGGCCCAGTGTTAAAGTTAGGGCGCTGTTTATGATGCGTGCGCGTCCTCGTTATATTAGATAACGATAACAATAAATCGATTTTTAAATTTCATTTCTGATCGTAGTTTTATTTACATTTGAATAGTTTGGAGGGCCGGGCCCTCGTTGGTTTGTTTTCTTAAAAAAAATATCAGAAACCCACAAGAATAACATTTAACTTAACACTAATAAATGCAACAGTTTCAAAAGGTTTAGCATTAAATGCCCACAAATGCACAAAATCTCCCTTCATAACTTAATATTCATCGTTTTTTCACATGCGGAAAACGCCGAACTTTGTGTCCGGTCCCGCGTTATTCAGCGCCGCGTTTAGACTCAGGCCCAGCACTTGGCGCGTATTCGCCGGATCAATGATGCCATCGTCCCATAAGCGTGCCGTGCTGTAAAAGGGCGAACCCTCGCGCTCAAACATTTCCTCGATGGGCGTTTTAATTTTTAGCGCCTCCGCCTCGCTGAATTCCTTGCCGGCACGCTTGCGCTGATCCTCGGTAATCTGGGCCAGCACATTGGCCGCCTGGGTGCCGCCCATGACAGAGATGCGCGAATTGGGCCATATGTAGAGGAATCGGGGCGAATAGGCTCGTCCGCACATGCCATAATTGCCGGCGCCATAGGATCCGCCAATGATCACCGTGAATTTGGGTACATTGGCACAGGCAACGGCAGTAACCATTTTGGCGCCGTTCTTGGCAATGCCGTTGGCCTCCGCATCGCGACCCACCATGAAGCCTGCGGAGAGAAAAGCATAAGCCAATGAAAAGTCTAATTGTAAATTAATTTACTCACCCGTTATATTTTGCAGGAAGACAAGCGGAATCTTGCGTTGCGAGCACAGCTGAATGAAATGGGCACCCTTTAGTGCGCTCTCCGAGAACAACACACCATTGTTTCCCACGATGCCCACAGTGCGGCCATAGAGCTTGGCAAAGCCACAGACCAAAGTCTCGCCGTAAAGTTTTTTGAACTCTGTGAAGCGACTGCCATCGACAATGCGCGCAATCACGTCGCGCACATCGAATCGCTTGGTCAGATTGGGACCTACAATGCCATACAGTTCGCGTGGGTCGTAGCGCGGCTCCTCCACGACCCTAACATCAGCGTGCGTAGCCACTTGTAAGCTCTGCTGGCTCGAGTGTAGCAGCTGCTCGTTGTAGGCATTGGTCGCCTCTAAGTTCAAATTGCTGACTATCTGCCGTGCCAGATACAGCGCATGCTCATCATCTACAGCAAAATGGTCTGTCACGCCGGACGTCTTGCAGTGCAGATCAGCGCCACCTAAATCCTCAGCGGACACCTCCTCGCCTGTGGCCGCTTTGACCAGCGGAGGTCCGGCCAAAAAAATGGTGCCCTGACGCTTTACAATGATGCTCTCATCGGCCATGGCGGGGACGTAGGCGCCGCCAGCTGTGCAGCTGCCCATGACCACGGCAATCTGTGCTATGCCCTGTGCGGACATGTTCGCCTGATTGTAGAAGATGCGTCCAAAGTGCAGCTTGTCGGGAAAAACATCCGCTTGACGCGGTAAATTCGCCCCGCCCGAATCAACCAAATAAATGCAAGGCAAGCGATTCTCCTGGGCAATCTCCTGGGCGCGTAAATGCTTCTTGACCGTTATGGGATAGTAGCTCCCGCCCTTGACCGTCGCATCATTGGCGACCACAACGCACTCCGTGCTGCGTCAAATTGTAAGCTAATCAAATAAGCGTTTGATGCAAATGGAAACCTTACCCGCACACGCGTCCCACGCCAGTGATAATGCCGCCCGCATTGACCACTTCGTCGCCGTACAGCTCGTGGCCAGCCAGCGTGCTGAGCTCAAGGAAGGGTGAGCCCCCGTCCAGCAGAAGATTAATGCGCTCGCGCGCCAACAACTTGCCACGCGACGTGTGCCGCTCATTGGCCTTTGGGCCGCCGCCCGTCAACACCTGGCTGGTCAGCTGTCGAAGTTGCCCGACCAACTTGCCCATCTCCCGGGCGTTCTCCTGTTTAATATATAGTTATCATATATAATTCTGCTTAAATGCTGCTCTTGTTTATACCTTGTACTCGGCCGATTGCTTATCAATCTCGCTGCTTAGCACATTCGCCTCACCCACGTGCGTTAGGCGCATTTGGGTGCGCCATGCCTGCTTGGCCGCGGCATGCCGCAGCACTTGTGTGAGTTGTAGCTTCAGCATGTTATTAAATGCGCTAAATAAATGGCAATTGCGGGTGTAAATGTCGCAGAGAATGTTACGTCAGGTGAGGCGGTGTGTCTGGTCACACTGAAAAGCACGATCAGCTGTAAAAAGTGCGAGCGGTAGCCGAAAGCGACATCTATGGTTGCAGATTGCTAGTTACTGTACTGCAAATGCTTACATATATGCTAATCAGACGTGCAGCGGGAAAATTCATAAAAATGTTCTCGCAACTTTTACTGTAAATTGCTGTTTTGTGAGTTGGAGAATTGACATGGAGTTTGAAATCTAAACATTTTTGCGATTTTTAAATAAAATAACTAATATTTTTTTAAAAATCAACTGTTTTGTTTGAGTTTTGGTACATTTTATTAGAGGTAACAGATTTAAATAACTTTCAATTGAACGTGTGACTTGATAACGTATTAATCATCATTTTATAACTAGGAAAACATCATACATACAAGTATATGTAATATTTAGTGTTTAGATAAATATAGAGATAGGTTGCGACGCTAAAAAGGTTCTGGGAACATGTTAAACGTGATTGTGCACGACGCTCTATATATATATATAGGAGTTTTTCAGTTAAACATTAGTAGATTTTAATAATAAAAATACAAGTTAACGCTGCTAAACAATCACATGACAAAACATAAACATTGGCTTACTTAATTTATTGACTATTCATAATTTGTTTAATATATATGTGTATATAAACTATATAGGTAATTTAGATATTGTAAATCTTTTCTTTAAGCATTCCAAAAAATTTTACTACAAAAATATAACATTCGCAAGCGTCGTCATCCCTTGCTCTATGCTGTACTCCCATCAATTATATCTGATATTAAATTTTTTGTTTGGCTCATTTAATTTTAATTTTATGTAGCTTTAACTTAAAGCCAAGCACCTCGCTTAGCACGCCCGATAGCGCCGATAAGATGACCACCTTGATGGTCGTGAACAGATATGGATTGGCACTGAGACCAGAGATCTTAAATGGCGTTTCGAGTTCCTTTAGCAGATCAGCTGCCAACTTTAGCACACTGTTTGAGACCATTAATTCCTCCTTCTTTTTGGGTTTTTGTTCGATTTGCAAATATAAATTGATTTGTTCTGTTATTAACACCGACACGCTGCGATATTTGTGCTGTATTTTCTGGCCGAGCGTCATAAAGCGCAGCAAATAGATACCAATGGTAATGGACCAGATGAGTGCCTCCAGCGTTAAGTGGGTGTGCAGGTTAACCGAATCCTTGAGCCACTCAACGCTGAGAAAGGCCAACAGCAGCAGAGTGACTATAAATGCTGCCGATACAATAATATCCACCGAACGTTGCGGACCACGTTTCTATAGGAAATTTAAATACATAAATAAGTAAAAGTGGAATGGCTTAAGAGTGCATCATATAAGCCACCTTCAGGTAGGAGCGCACGCTCAGCCAGGTCTTGATATTGCGCACCTTGTTGAGGCGAAAGTGCGGCAGATTCGACTTGCGGGCGCGTCTCGACGAAGTCAGGTGCGAGAATAGCTTCGCATACAGAAAGCTAACATATGAAAAGAAAAAGCGTAAGTTAAAGCCCAACGAGTGTCGAATAATTAAGTTTACCGCTGTTTAAAGGTGCGCTCGGCGACGGAAAATATGATAAATAAAATAAGCGTGAGGCACAGGCGCTGCACAAAGCCCAGGCCGAGCACGGTGCGTTCCCACTGCGCCTCGCCAAAGGCGAAGCACAAAAGTGTGAAGAACGAGGACGATGACTTCTCCCACAACAGCTGAGGCATATATAAATAGCTTATCTCGCTGGCCTTATCCGCATCAATTGTGATCTGTAAATGCAGTGTTTGAATCGAACAGTTTAAAAACTTGGTTTTGGCATGTCAACCACGCACCTCGCACAGACGACAGAATGTGGGTATAAGGGTCAGCAGAAAGGAGAAAAAGACGCCGATGTAAATGTAGTCGTTGGTTACGCCCAGCGAATCGACGCGCTCAATTATGCACGAGGCAATTTCTAGCACAGACATTTGCGCCTTTTTTGCATCGCGCTGATCCCAAATGGTGCAGCTAACTGGGGGTGTAGAGGAACCGTTTTTTAAATATTTTTACTACCAGTAAAGCCATGCAAAACTTACTGCGTTCCATGCTGCTGTGCGGGTTGAGTATAGTTGTGGGTGTTATGTCCAACTCTGGCATTTCCTCATCGCTGCACGGCTGATGCTTATAGCCGCCATCAGATTGATCCAACTCGGACGTATAGCTGCAATCTTCACTGTTGGTGGTTACGCCCAGCCAATCGGTGGCCGATGTATTGCACTCCTGTGTGCCCGCCGAAGCGGGACTTGAGATGATATCCGCATCGTCGCACTCATCCGACTCCGCACAGCTGCTCGTCGATTCGTGGGATATTTTGTCGGTTGCCGGTGCTGTGCTGCCGCTACTGCCACCAGTTGCAGTAGTGCTGCTGCTCACATTGAGCCGTAAACGTAAATTGGATGGGGCGATGACGTTTGTGGCGCTACCGGTAACAATGGCAACATTGGGTGAATGATTGTTATCCTCGCCACTGGAGCTTTTGTTGTTCAGGCTCTCGAAGCCATCGTCTTCGCCGATGCTGCGGCGTGTACAGAAACTGGGCTCCAGGCATGCGCCACTCGGCCCCGATGCATTGCTCAACTCAATGCTGGACGATGGCAGCTCATTCTGTTCGAATGTGGCATAGATTTGTATGGGCGTATGCCAGTTGACATTGCGCTTCTTGTGGGGACTTTCGGTTGCAGCATTTGCCACCTGTCTGAGATCATATAGCGGATCATTTAGCGTTGTGCTATCCGCTGCTGCGGCTTGATGATGTGTGGTGATGGCAGTTGTGGTTTGGAAGGTCTCCTCGCTGGGAACCGGGACGCATTTGCACTTCAGATCTGAGCTGGGTTCAGCGATGATGGGAGTCAATTTAACACGTCGTGCGGTTAATGAATGGTTGCTGTTGGGTTGTGCAACTTCTGTTTCGGCTTGGCGCATACTGTGTAGAGTGGAATTCGAATTAGTTGGGATATTCTTTGGTCATTTAAAGCTTTCTACTTGCCGCACAAACTTCTTGCGTCGTCGCATACGCTGCTCTCTGGCCGCATTGGGTTTCTCGCCGAAAGCAGACATGGAGAAGCGACGCAATTTGTTTTTGTTGTTGCCACCCGGCGCCGTATTCGTAGCGACAATCTGTGAGTGTATTAGACTAATCAGCAAGCTAAGCGCACAGGGTATAAGCAGCGCACTGAGCAAATCGGCATTCTCTTCCGACTGCTGCTTATCGGCTCCAGCTTCTGTTGCAACATCATCGCCCACAGTTGCATTCAATTCGTGTTCATAGACCAGCGGCGCAATGCGATTGCTGTGCATGATGTAAATGGCCGCATTGATTAGTTGTGTGATGTACAAGCACAGAATAAAGCCAAAGGCATTGGGCGTTGTCTGTTTGACCCACCATTGTGCGTAGAGGGGCAACAGGAGGTAACGCAGAATGGCCAAACGGATAACAGTGAGCAGAGTTTGTTTGGGCTTTGCTTTGGGAAATGTGGAGCCTGTTGGAGAAAAGTGACAATAAGTTAACATTTATAAAAAAATAAAAAGCGCTCTAGTTGCACGTGTGAACAACTGTAAGGGAAGGTAGCAAATCACATTTTAATCAACGAAAGAATCTATCAATTTTGATTTGGTAAGGAGAAATACAATATTCCTATTTTATTGTGTCCAGCAGTCATACCGAGAAACATGGTCAGTTCGATCAACGTACCTCGCACCAAATCTACATCGATGAGTTCCGTTTTAAGCTTGGTGTTCTTCAAATTGACGCTGTTGAAGCCGTCCAAAATACGTTGCTCGACAGTTTTCTCCCATTCTTGTTTATCATAGGTGCCGATTCGTTTCTGGTACCTGCAGAGAATAACTCAATTTATTAAATAATGAAACACACAAGTGTGCCAAATGCAACTGCTTACCATGCGACAATTTCATCCAATTTCATATTAATAATGACATATAAGCCGCTAAATTGTCACGCGCCCTGCTGGAGAATCAACAAGGAAAATACTTTGATATTCAGTTCGTAATAATCTGAAAGCTGCGCTTGCTGGCAAACAACTGAACAATGTGCGGTGATTTCTTTCTATTATGAAACTATAGTTGACAACTGTAACTTGGTATTTATAACAAGCAGAAAGCACTATAATTTTAATTCAAGGAAACCTCATCAATATAAATTTACTTTATTCTTCTGTCTGTGTTTCAATGCAATTTTGTTTATTAGATCAAGAGTTACCTATGGATTTCCAGGGTAGCAAAACAAAAATGATGGTGTCGAAAATTTTATATCCTACCAGGTAGAACAAGGGTATAAAATCTTCGACACCATCATTTTTGTTTGCATTTAAATTGCAACTAACAGAAGACCCCCAGTTTCCCGACTGTGTCCGTGAAATTTAGTTTTGTTACAAAAAAAAAAATAATAATAATAAAAGTGTATTATACTAGTTTTACCCATTTTAGTAAAAAGTAAGCGTTATAACGAAAACGTTTTTAACCAAGTTTTGCCTACTTGAATATATTTTGCAGTTCATAATTTATATATATTATTTATTAATAGTGTTATTAAATAATAATAAAATATTTAAGATATTAATTTATTTACTAACAGTACTATCCTTTTTTAGCCAATAAAAATCAACTAAATTATCTCATAAATTGCAAAAAGGTATAAAAAAGTCGCCTAGCTAAAAAAAAAAATAACAAAAACAAAGTGAGGATTGCCAAAACGTTACGACCAGCTGATAACTTTCACCTTCACATTGAAACGCGTAAAAAATGTGGTTGCAGAAGAGTTGCGCTTATTAATGTTAATTTTTTCGACCAGTCGTTAAATATGTTTGTACATACAAAAACTGCGACGTTCTAGAAATCGAATAAAAACAAAATTGTTTTGGTATTTATTGCTTTGGTATTCTCAGCTGCCTTTCTTTGGCTATCTGCAATGCTTTCGAGTTCAAGGTGAACCGTTTCTAAGTGTGCATTGAGACAGTTTTTCGTCAAATATATATAGAGAATATTAAATCAAAGCACTTTGCATTCATCGATTTGCACTTTACCTGAAATTTAATAAATGCTAATCGATTTTTAGACGGCTCCAATGGGCGCGCGTTATCTATCACACTGTTAACGCTCTTGGGTTTTTCCTGCAGCACACGAACACTTAATGTTTATGGGTTGACTAAGAATTTAGCATGCACTACGCATACCAACGTTTGTTTGTTGGTGTTTTGCACTTGCATTTATGACCGAAACATTTAATTGACAGAGCAAAGCACGACAAGACGTCTTCCTCTTGCAAAACTTGGGAGATGTGTGTGCAGTGAGACCGAACTGTGAAAACGAGAATATGTGCCAAACATATCGACCTGTCAGTTTCATGTATCGATATTAGAAACGTATTATTATTAATATCAACCGTACATTTTCCTGGTATCGATACTTACAAATTAAAAATATTTTCTTATTATATTTGTTTATCTAATCTAATCCGTTTTTAAAAATAAATAAATGATAAAACACTTAATAACGCTTAAATACAAGAATAAACACAAAAAACTCATTAACATCAGATTGAAATTGGGTGTATACAAAAACGTTATTTCAAAAACCGTTTCAATATAAATCACTCATAAGACTCCAGCTTGCATTAAAGTAAGGCACAAAACTTGGAACATATGTGCAGTGAGACCGAGAACGAGAATATATGCAAAACATATCGACCTCTCAGTTCCATATATCGATATTAGGAATGTATTATTATGAATATCGACTGTAAATGTTCCTTTTATATTTGTTTATCTAACATACACGCCTAATGAATTCCGTTTTTAAAAATAAATAAATGATAGAACGTATCGATTAAATACAAGAATGAATTTGAAATTTTTTGTTTAAAAAACGTTATTTCAAAAACCATTTGAATATAATTCATTCATTAGAGTCCAGCTTGCATTTTTGGCCTTGCAAAAAATGAGTTTTATAGCTTTTGCATTTTTAATAAATCGCAGAAATCATCATTTAAATCACAATCATATAAATCACAATTTTTAATTTTGTTTTGCTTTAATACGGCCATGTGTTTGCAGCTGTTTTGATTTGATTATATATTTAAGCAAATCACAATTGCTTTTAATGCTATCTTTCGTATTGTATACACAGAAATATGTGTATATATGTACACACAGCATACATAGCGTGTTTTGTTTTTACATTAAGTTTCGTAAGACCACCGAGCAACGTCTTTATATACATATATGCATAAACAAAGAATTGCAACGCAAAGCAGACGATGTGAATAACTCTCGCTGATGTTCAGAAATTTCACCACACTTTCTGTATGATCATGCAGTGGCCCGTATCACGTTCGATCGCTCATTCCGAAAGCTATGCCGAAAAGCTAAAATGCAAAAGCCCGAAATATAAGATCCCTAAAGCTTGACTAGGCCTCTTGAATAGCACAGAATGTTCACCAAAAGATTTTTAGTTGCGAGCGGACCTCTGCACGGAGTGGAACAAAATCTGAAAACTGAAAAGAGTACAGTCCGCGGAAAACATTCAATTAATAGAAATATATATACATATATATATATATATATATATATATATATATATATATATATATATATATATAATCTAATTCGCTCATATATAACCTATATATATTTTTGCCTGTATATATATGCGCACAAAGTATATGTATTAGTGTACTCGAATGAAATAAGATTTTCAACTAAAAATAGTGCCTTAATTTTGAAAAATTATAATTTTTTATTAACGACAACGTTACTAAACGACGACTTTTTCCCACCTAAATTAAAATAATAATTTTATAAAATAAAATTACATATCATCACATATAAGCACGCATGTTTGAGTTAAGGGCTTAAAAAGATAAAAAAAAAAAATTAGAAAAAAACGCAACGGCCAAGTCAAAGTAACTGAATAGAACGTACTGAAGGAATTCGAAAGATGACTTTTACGCGATTAAAGTCTTTGACATTGCTCGTGTGTACGTTACTGGCACTGAGTTTTCCCGGATATGTGAATTGCGGTAATAAGAAAGGATCGCAGCCAGCGGCAGCGCCGCTTGAACAAGAGGCCGTCATCGAGGAGGTCAATGCCAAACAGTTGGAGAAGCTCTTGGCCGACAAGGATTACGTTGCCGTTTTCTGGTGTAAGTACACATGCACACACACTTATATAGTTTAGTGGCAGTTGTGTAGTAATGGGCGATACTCAAAATTCGGGCGCTGCGATAGCTATTCGATTTAATCTTGTTGAACGCACGATGGCCGTGTGACTCGAAATAGTAACAGAAGCCATATTATATAAATTTTCTCTAGTGAAAATTCTAAAAATTCGCATACAAGTGAAAATATGTGAAAAATTTGGTTCTACGAAATGTCTTGGGATTTTCATTCGGTTTCGTTTTTTCTTCTTCTTCTTCTTCTTCATTATTTGTTGGTAGTTTTCTCTGTTCGGTTTTTTCGCTTTTTGCTTATATTTTATTTTTTTTATTTTTCCCCTAGTGGTATCTTTGCGTTCTGTTTATGAGCAGCAATCGCTTTGGCTGTGAGAAATGGCCGTCTCCGTACGTTTTTGTTCTTATTTGTTCTTATTTTAGTGCTTTCTGCAATATGTATCTCTCTGAGTGTCGCCAGAGTAGCTTTTGTTGCTTTTGACCATTGAGAATTGGCGCTAACTCTTGGCATCCAAGTGATAGGCTATAAAAAATTTACCAGTAAATAAGATAGCCAATGCGCAATACCCTCCAGTTACCGTAATTAGCTGAAGAGATTTTGTAGAGATCGTGTTTTCAAACAACAATAAATTCCCAAAATTTACGTAACTGCAAAGTTTACATTCTATATGGACAATGAATTTCTATCTTATGTGCTGCCAATAAAATTGTAATTAAATAATTTGTTAGCATATAAAACATATAAATTGAGCACAAAGTTCGCATAAACAAAACGCCGCATGTTATTATTCATCAGCTCAAAAATAGCTACCATACCTATTTTAAATACATTTTCCAAATGTTTATCACATTCGAATTTTTAGATTATATTACGCTTGAAGCAAAAATATTTTTAATAGCACAAATATGAATTCAATGCCGCAAGTTAATTAAAAACCAACTTGAAATAATTTCAATTTTATGAAATACATTGGTTAATGTACAAAAATAAATTTTATGATAGCATTGACTACTTGTGCAACTTAAAATTTTTTAAATTTTCCAAAATTTTCTCTTGTTGACATTGAAAATAGTTATGTATAAGCGAACAAACGAACAGACTACATAAAGCACATGAAAATGGCAGCCTAATTTAATTGGCATGCAATTTCGTCATGAAAAACTTGCAGCTAAGAAAAGTTGTTTATTATTTCAAGTAACGCCCATTAATATTAATGTAAAAGCAATAAAAATATACAACAGGACTTGTGGCCACTAAGGCTACTAATCTTGAACATTTTTGTTTCTATTCGCTAACATATAAAATAAACAAATGAAGTTCAAGTATTTCAAAACAGATGTTTGTACATAACGCCAGTAAAAAAAACCGCATCAAACTCCCTAGCAAATTGAATTCTAAATTAGTGTAAAATTGTAAATAAGGAACAAGAAGAAGAATAAATATTGCATTTAAATTGTTAATTGTATATGTACCTATTATATAGCTTGTATTATATAGGGGCGTGCAACCACCAAAAACCCATGCCGCCAACACATTTGCAACAACTTTTTGCGATTCATTTCCCCAATAGTGGCTGCATAAATTTTTATGAATTAATTTAGCAAAATCCGGTTGGCAGTTGTGCACACATTAATAGCTAACCATATATACATATATATATATACATACGTATATAAACCAATGCAATATCTGCTGCTGCTGTCATTTCATTCACTAGCCTGGGTGCTGGGTGCCCAAAATGCCATTAGCGGTTTTTGCTCTCTATATAGGCGATGGGTAGGGTGGCTTTGGGGATGATGATGCATCCTGCACCGCTATGAATAATCGCCGTGGCATTTGGCGTCACACGCGACAGTTGCTAGTTGTCAATTCATGTTGGTATCTTTATGTGTTTTCTGAGAATCTTTGACAACAATCATATTAATAAAATACGTGTTTAATGGTTTTTAGATGCGCGTAGTTGTGTGACCTGTGATAAGGTATTAGCGGAGCTCGAAAAAATCGACGATGACACCGATTCCTTCGGTGTGGACTTTGTGAAAATTAACGACAAACGACTAGCCAAGCAATATGGCATCAAGACCTTCCCGGCGCTTACCTATTTCAGGTAACAAAAAAAATCAACAATTAAACACTGAGAACTCGAGAGCCGCATTAATACCCGCTTGACATACTATAATAGGGAAAAAGAGCCAATCATTTATGATGGCGATCTTATGGATGAGGAGGGCGTGCTCGATTTTCTTACGTCACTCGAGGCCATGGACCTGCCCGATCGCATCGAGGAGGTAAACGCAAAGATATTGCATAAGATTATTGAGGATACCGATTTTGTTGCCGTCCTATTCTGTGAGTACAAACTATTCCTTGCATCAAATTTGCTTTCTCCCTCTTTCTATCTTTATCTGTACCTATGATATACACTTATTGGTGGAATATTTTGATTATGTTTACTTCAAAGCAGTTGCAGTTTTTAGCGTTAAAGGAAATTACATTAAATTTAAACTAGAAAAAAAAGTTAAGCTCTCTTGTGACTAAAATTCATACAACTTAGGTTAAACATTAAATACAATTTTACCTAGTTATGTACATGTATATTATCGTTTATACTTTTGCTTAGATATTTATTAACTTAACTCTACTATCTTGTAACTAACTACGGCGGCATCTTAACTATATATATATATATTTATCTGTGTACTTATATACATAACGGCTGGGCGGTATTTATTGCCCTAAACATTTCTAAGCATATTTACCATAAGCCAATATATATGTATGCGTTGTATCTATTCAAACGACAACAGGTCCTGATCATGAAACCTGCCCACCCAGGGTAATGGGTAAGTTTGTGCATATGTTTATGGGTTGCCTTGTGACTTGTTAATTCCTCACTCAGCCCAGTGTCCTATTGAAAACCTTAAATAAAACTTAAAAACAATTTGCTCAAGTCATCATAATTTCCTTTAAATCAATTTTTCCCAACAAACAGTAAACTACATATGCACAAAAGCGTCACAAATGTATATGTTAATATCTATAACAGCTATTCATGTGTGTATATATTCTATATGTCCTTCCCGCTAACCCAACCTTAATATAATTGCATTACTGATAATATCCTATGAATGAAACGACCAATCAATTTTTACTAGGGGAATGTTTGAATTTATATTGGAAACAACCATTTAAAAAAAAAAAAATTGTTGTTAATGAACAAATGAAATTAAATTAGTCTTTCTTATACTATTTATACCCTGAACCCATTGAAAATGGGTGAAACAGGGTATTATGGTTTTGTTGAAATGTATGTAACAGGCAGAAGGAGGCATCTCCGACCCCAT
>SCDY01002183.1:0-17122 GCA_004143825.1 Drosophila micromelanica | reverse complement strand
ATGGCTTAATCGACTCGGCTAGTGATGCTGATCAAGAATATATATACTTTATGGGGTCGGAGATGCTTCCTTCTGCCTGTTACATACATTTGCACAAAAACGCGGGGGTGGGCGTGGCCAATTTGGTGACCCAAAAAATGTGGGAGTAGCCGGGATATCAAGGTGTCAATCTCTTGGGGAGGTCGCCAGCTATTAGATACCAAGTTTGGTGGCTCTAGCTTTAAAATTGAAAACCTTATCGATTTGCGATTTTAGGTGTTATCGGTTTGCCACGCCCCCAGTGGTCGCTGCCCAAAATCCTTAACACTTTATCTGACGCTGGTACACACGAGTATATATCCAAAATTTCAAGTCTCTAGCTTTAATAGCGGCGAAAATAATTGCGTTCATACGGACAGACGGACAGTCGAACGGACGGACAGCAAGACGGACATTGTAGAAAACCAATATACTCTTTCGCTTCGTGAACGAGTATAAAAATTGTAAAGCCTATAACGTACATGAATAGGGATGCATTTTGCATAATTTAATATTTCTGTTGCGCTGCGATACATGAGAAAATTTAGCTGTGAAAATTTCTTCAGAGAGACAGTTTCAGATCCTTGAACATGCCGTTGGTGTGGCACAAGACACAAATCAACACCATATGATTGTCAAGTCAAATTCAGAGTACCAGTTGTGGAAAGTTGCGATAGTCGCACTTCGTGTTCCAAGCAGGGCGTATCAAATGTACATGCAACTATACACTATACTATGTGTGTCCTATTATAATAACTACTCGTAACGAGCAAAGCAGCAGTGAAGCTGGCACCACACATTGAACTATTGTCATGAGCTGTTGCCTCTATTATTCTGCTTTCTTCATACATGTAAGTGCATGTGTATGTGTGGGTACGCAGAAACGAGAATGTACGAGTATTATAGAAAATGGCTAGTACATGCGAGCCAAATGAAATACATGCGTTTACAACAGTTTCTACGCATCTACAGACATATTTACATATGTATGTATGTGCACTACATGGGAAAATCGTAGTATGAGCTAGAAGTAAACATTTGAAAATAAGAAGTGCATAATGGCAAAGACTGGGCAAGCGGGCAGTGTAAGAGTAAAGCTATTCGGAAAAATGAAACTGTACAATTTTAGGCAGTTTGCCTACGTCAGGCACAGTTAAATGCAAACAATAACTTTCAAACCTTCTACTTGTACACAGGCCAACTACCGATCTATTGTTGGCTTTTTTACATTTTAAATGATTATGAAAAATAATTTACAAATAAATTATAAAACAGCAAAGAACATTTAACTTTGAAATTTCAAAATGATTTAGTTGTATGCTACTCAGATTTTATATGTATAATAAAAACATTATCTATACAAAAAATTACACTAAGTTTATTAATTACACTATGTTCAAAATATATGTTTTGTATTGATCGGACATGGGTATACCTTCAGCCCAATTGTCACTTGTCGTTATACACATATGTATGTATGTACATACGCCACGACAAGTGACAATTGGGCTAGGGATGTGTGGGGTATGTACATACATATGTGTATAACGACAAGTGACAATTGGGCTGAAGGTATACCCAAGTCAGATTATTTGACGCGGCTACACACTAGTTTATATCCAAAATCTAAAGTCTCCATAGTGGCAAAATAAATTGCATTCATACGGATAGACGGACTGAAGGTCGGCCAGCCGGACGTTGCACAAAACCAATTTACAATATTTATTCACAAGTTTAAGAATTAGCTAAGCTCAATTTTTTATTTACAAAATATAATAATTCATATTAAAACTTTAAAGCCGTAGCGATACTATTTCGCAAAAACTTGATTATCCCGAAAATAAAAAGTGTGGATTTACAAAGTTACCTAATCGCGCCTTTTAGAAATCCCTTTTCATCCTATATATTCGAATTTATCCGATATTGAAACAACAAACCCATAAATTTAAAACTGCCCAAATCCATTGAAAAAAGGACTGTATTATTGATTTTGCAGAAAAGCTTTAATAATGTTCTAGTGTTACAAAGGATGAAATCTATTTTGATGAGCGGATCAGTGGGCTTTAATCCATTTTATTTATGGCTTAAAATTATCCTTCGGCAACTCCTACAGCAAAACACCATCCAGCGAGAGGAAAAATAGCATGAGCCTTTGCTGCATTGAAACACAACATTACAGTTGTCATTCACATTTATACAAACATACACCCGGCTGGCCCCCACACAACTAGCTTAAAGTGAACCTATGAAAATACCACCCTACCATTTCCAACGGACTTAGCCTGTGATTCACGCACCCAACCATTGTGCACCCGCGCTTCTTTGGGTTACTCCAGCCAGTGTAATCTGCTGGGAAAAGTACAAAGAGTAAACAGATAAAATGAATCATTTGAACGAACCGCCGTCTAAATACTCTTGATGCTTATTAAAGAAAGTCTTGTTTTCATTTGTGATTATAGATTAATTAAAGGCGGTCAAAAATCAAAAGCGATTCGTTCTTAGAAAGTCAAAGTACTAAAACTTGAAATATTTAGTTATATTTAAACACAAATTGCAGCCCCGGTAAGTAGAATGGCATACACAGCTCAAGAAAATAAAATAAGATTTGTATATTTCAATTTGACTATTGAGTAATATTACTTTTGATATTTTCAAAAAACTTTTTACCCTAGAGTTGAGTTAAGAAAAACTCACGAGAAAGCAAAGTTAAACTTAATAATGCAATACGTAAATAAAGTTAAAATTATGTAATGTTAACAAACATAAACAATGCATTGTTGAAATTGCCAAGCACTATTATTATCTATAATCCTAACCTTAGGGTTTTATACACTGTTCACAAAGTAAGAAAACTGCAGCCAGGCTATACCCCTGTGTTATACTCGTTCACGATCTGAATTACTACCAGCTATCAACATATCAAATTTTGTTTCTCTTTGTCTTAAAAATTGTGGGAAATATGCATATGTTTTCGTTTCGCCGGGTTTTGGTTTGGATGAGCATTCTATCCCAAATTTTGTGACTGTAGCTCAAACACTGTAAGAGGCATACGCTTTTCAGATTTTTTAGCGCGGGGGCGTTATAGAAGACCTGCAATCTTTGGGGGAAGTCACTAGCCAAGTACATATAAAATTTGGTGACTCTATCTTTTATTGATTTTCGGTTTGAGATGTATCTACATGTTAACTAATTGCCAGCCTCCCAGTGTGCGTGGCACAAAAATCTTAGCACTATGTCTGAAGAGGATATTTACAAGTATATATGCAAAGTTTAAATATTCTATCTTCTACAACGAAAAAGAGTTGCACTTATCCGGACGGACAGCATGGCGGACATTGCACAAACCCAATATACTAGTTTCCCTTCGTGAACGATTTAAAAAGGCTTTCATGCTTCTTGCTGTTTACCCGTCTACCGTATGAAACAATTTGTAATTTCATAACTGACGGTGCAGACTCCCTAACTTAAATAAATATATTCTCTTGTTAACAAAAATATCTGGTCGTCATAATCAAGGTTACGTAAGGTTAACATACAAATTTATAGCTATTTGAGTTAGATATAAGCATTTCTATGTATTTCTATATTCTAAATGTAAGTGAAAAAACCATAATTATTGTACCGAAACGTTGTAATAAAGGACGTGTTCATGTTTAAAACAACGGGAGATGATATACCTGTAACAAAATTTAAGATAATATTGAATGGCAGCATTTGCTGTTACTGTATGGCTTTTAAAATCTCGTTGTTCCATTGCCAGTACTATCGTTTAATGTAAGCATGCAAGTTTCATGCTATTACCACGGTCTCTGTACCCAGTTCCTCTTTAAAAATGTCAGAATGGTGGGCCAAGGAGTAAAGGCCAACCCCAAGTTATCGCAGCGCGTAGTTTCTCTGTATCTGTGCAAAATACGAAAAGTTTGTCTTTGAAATGAATGCAGCAGCGTCATTTACAAGAAGTTGGTGCAGTCATCATTGCGGTGACTAATAAAAAAAGGGAAATAAGTGAACAGTTATTATTTAAACTTTAAAACAAAAACAAACAAAAAAAAACAAAACTGAAAGTGAGAAGTTGTAGGTTCGGCGACAGAAGTGAATTTACATATTTCTGTGTTGTTTACAGTTGCATATATTATTTATATTACAGTTTTGACTATTTAACTAATACATGTATGTGTTATTAATTTGAGTTAATTTAATATTATTAGTTAATCACTTGTGTTTAATTAACGTTGCGACTCTTCTCTTGTGCCTTTTTCCTTCACAACAATAATTTGATGTACCTAATTCTACCTTTATTTTCCTAATTTCAGTTCCTCCAACTATTAAGGCCGTAAACCAGTTAGTGGGAGCTCCAGTTGAACGAGAAGTAACATTGGAATGTATTGTGGAAGTATATCCGAAGCCCCTTAATGGCTGGTACCGTAATGAAGGTAATTTTCCTGTACTTAAAACCGATTTAAATTCAATATATCTAAACTGTTTGTTCTGCCCGACCCACTAATTGGAGACAACAACAGTTCAAACCTAAACCAAATCGTCGACTTAAGGTTTGGCGCGATTCTTTATTTTTATCGTGAGACGAACCCGAATTATTTAGAATATACTCTTCCTTTTTACCAAAACGAGTACAGGCACGTATTAAAAATGTTCATAATTTTTAAAAACTGTATAATTTCCCAAAAAAAAAAACACAAGATTAGCGATTATCAACGGAGAGCCACAGATAAAGTACTCAAGCATTGTGGAAGATTTGTGTCATATAACTATAGTTTACTATGTTATTTCCGGCATATGGTTTTTAGTTTTCTTCTATAATAATAGCATATCATAAAACTCTCTTTTACTTTAAAATTTTGTATAATATTGTATGCTGTATTATATCGTATTCATTAAAACTGAGAGACAGGTTTGTCTTACTCATTTAGTGACGATACTAAAATCTAGACCTAAAAGTTACGGTCTTGCTCTTTGGGTGTTAGACATTTGAATATCATATTCGTATTTTATATCTTTACTTACGAATTCATGTTACCAGGTACAGTGTTTATCCTAATTGGACACGCCCGGCTAGAGTACTCCTATTTAAATAATTGGAACCGAAATATAATGTTTGTATATGATCTACTCTTTCAGGTAACGTTAAATTGCATAATGGCAACAAGTACAACATTTCTGAAGCCATGATTAACCTGTACATGTGGCACCTAAATTTGACGATACGACACCTGACAAAGTCAGACTTTGGGGCTTACAGCTGTTCCAGTGTGAATGCTCTTGGGAAGAATGAAGCGCGAATTCGACTACAAGGTAAAATAAATTGAAACCTATTTCAAGTTCAATGCTACCCACATGCACTTTCTAACATCAAGACCACGGCCCAGGCTAAGCCAAGTAGTTATTAGAATTGGAACCCATCAATTCAGTTCAGAATGAACGGGTGTGTGTGTGTCTATATCGCATGTGTAATTCGTTCAGTTTCCGTGCAATAAATCACCTAGGATTTTCGTCGGTCTATTATTTTTATCGATCTCATTTAAAGACGACTGAAGCATTTCTCTATCTTTCATCTGCGCAGTGGGTCCACATTCCCAATCTCCAATGCCAACGCAAAGTAGAGTTGGAACGCTGAAACTAAGCATGAATTATTGCACAATCAGCGGAAAACTTTCGTTGCTCGCATTGGCAATGGGGCTGCATCAAGTTCGTGGGCGCAATTTTAATTTATACTTAAAGGACTGACTCGAGTAAAACTAAGAAAACGTTTTAGAAAATTTTAATATATTATCAAACATATAAATGCATACATATGTATGCATGTTTAAATCTATATCTTAAGCATATTTCAAGCCGAACTCAAAATTTACTGATTCTAATTTGTTTTTAACAAAGTCAACTCTAATAGTAATGGTTATGTGTAGCTTGAAGACTCAAATTAATTAAAAATTAATATTAAATGCAAACCAAAGGCTACAGTACTTGAATTTCATTAAATTTGTTGCTCTTACTCTTATAGTTTATTAAATTTGCTCAATAAAACCGGATTTGCTTTACATGAACTTAAAAATAAAGAGTACATTTTTTAGTTCCTGTAGATTTTGAGATAGATGTGTTTAAGCAGATTGACAGACGAACATTACCAAATCGACTCGGCTAATTGGCCAAAAACTTACACACCTTATGGCCTGCAACATTCATTTGCATAAAACCATACCCTTTTTGCCTTTATTCAATGTTCAGCAGGAGCTTAAAGTTAAATGAAAATTGTAAAAAATCTCCCATTTGTTACACACCCGACTGCAACGGTCTTGCTTACTTATTTACAGTGCTTACTTATTACAAGTGCCAAGATAAGCTTACTAGCTCTCAAAATACATTTTAAACAAAACATACACTATACCTATCCCTTCTGTGATTTTAAAACCGTGGGAGTGTCAATTTTAGCATTTTCCCGCAAAACGAAAGAGTTGTAAAACAAAAGTTTACTGGTGCATGAAAGCTATCTCAATGTGGGTACAATCAAAATATTTGTGCATCTCATTTTCGAAAAGATTTCAAAAATGTATTCCTTATTAAGGTTGTTATGAATAAGAACCCATTATTGCCTATTTGAAACATAAATTTGTTTATGGACGATTTTTCGAAAGCATCCAAGAACCCCGTGAGCTCCAAATATAAAATTATTTCCAAATCACTTACAGTTTAAAATCTCAAGAAGTTTAAAATCTCACGAAGTAAAACTAGTATATTGGGTTTGTGAAATGTCCGTCTGACCGTCTGTATAAGGTGCTATAGAATCCTCTTCAGACAAAGAGTTAAGATTTGTGTGCAAAGCCCACTGGGATGCTGGCAATTCGACAACATGTCGATACACTTTAAATCTCAAATCGATAAAAGGTGAATATTTCCCACAATATTAAAGATAAGGCCGTGAGATTGAAGTTATAAATATGGATACAAATGCCTTGTTAAATCAACAGAGCTGAAGTATAAACTATAAATTGTCATTATGAAATCTTAATAATATAGCAACCTATAGTCCTTCTTCCAAAATAAATAAATTTCTATGCCCCGCCACGTCTCAGCTACTTTAATTGGGACCAGGGTAAAAAGAGAAACAGGCACAGTTGAAGTGTGTTTAACCCCTGGCACATGAAAGTTAGCATTAGCAATTGCTGTTGCCTCACTGTTTATTATTAAAGATTGTCTGCCACCCCATTTGCTTTGTTTTGCTCTCCACTCATGCAAAGAAGTATTCGGCATTTCATAATTGGTGCAATTTCTTGCAGAATTACGATTACCGCCCAAGTCAACAACGACACCAACACCTCACGTGCACACTACGGCCAAACCGCGTCGAAAGCAGCAGCCCAGCCACAACAAGGGACTGAACGAAGTGGTGCGTGCCAAGGAAACCCATTTCTCAAATCAAATGCAGCAAGAGAACGATGTATTCGGCAGCGGGATTGGTGTGCCCCAGAGCGCCAGCGGCGGTGGTGCCGGTGGTATTGTGGCAAGTGGAAACGTCAACGGCATGATAAACGGAGCGGAAGGTAAGTTACGATTTAGAAAATTCCACAAATACATGCTGCAGCACAAGCATAGAATGAAGTCAGGCATAAGCGGCAGTTACAAACACTCACATCCACATTCACATCTACCGGACTAGGATACTCTGCTTGCATACACATGCGATGCCAACTTCCACGAGGCACTTCTCCGCCAAGGGACCATGACTTGGACAAATATAATGTCGCTGCACCAGTGCTGCCCTTTTAAGAAACTCTTGCTGGCTTGCCTTCACTTCTTCGATCTTTGCTTCCTTCGAAACTAGCAACCAAAAGTACTACAGACAACAAACCGCAACATACTCGTTCTCCGGTGCAGTAGCATTCCCATCAGCGCTTTCAATAGTACGTGACCCCCTTCGACGACTA
Source organism: Drosophila micromelanica (assembly GCA_004143825.1). Lineage (NCBI taxonomy): Eukaryota > Metazoa > Arthropoda > Insecta > Diptera > Drosophilidae > Drosophila > Drosophila micromelanica. The sequence goes on along the minus strand of SCDY01002183.1, from coordinate 9,167 downwards.
CGAGCTTACTGCCACCCATTTCTCCAGCCAGACCAACAACTGTAGTAGTCGCCAGGACTTAGCACTCGTGCAGCTGTCGAGCGCACTGATTTATCAGTGAAACCGTATTTTGGTAAAACTCGGTACTCTCCAAATCTCTTTTGAAGTTAATTTTCCGGCAGTCAGTTTCAATTTCAAGTGTGTGTTTTTGTAGTCGTTCAACCCGCATCTGTGTTCAAGCGAAATTGACCAGCGCCAACAGAAGCTAACCAGTAATATACTTTTAAGCCATAGTACTAGTTACAATTTTTTAAAAATTAAAAAACAAAAATCTAATGTACTTCTGGAGAGTCATGAACACTAAAATGTGACATATTTAGTAATATACAATTATGTATGTATGAATGCTCTGACAGATCAAAAAGTGTGGTGCCTTTCTAGAATAAAATAAGATGCACGGGTAAACTCTTAGACCTATACAGTCTCTATGATCGATGCCTAAGATACATTTTTAGCATACATATAAATATATTAAATTATCGTGTCAGTTACGTTCTTTAAAAATCACTCGTATATTTAAATATGCAAAACTTTAAGTTAATTAAATATTTTCGGATCGCTTAATTTTTATAACAAGTTAAACTTAAATATGTGTTTTCAGTACACACTCAACTTCCAACACGCAACGGATACGAAAAAACATATACTAAGTTGCCTGGTGTGGCACCGTCACCTCGTTCGCCTTGGATCCTCGCAAATGCGGGGTCACAGCTGCTTGCCACAGCTACGATAACGACTAATGCCCTGATGGCTTTTTTTTGTATATTGTCTATGTATTCAGTTAAGCTCATTTAAAATTATGCTTCCAACAAAATCCACGCCAGACAGTAACAAACGGGATGGAGACAAGAAGCAACATAGGAAGGGGCCTGCGATACATACCACAAAACCACCCAACGCTGCAGAATATTAGCTTTGCTACTGCTACATTGGCCAACGCAAGAAGGAGAGGTCAGGTTGGATTTCGAAATCAATTGACTTTCCATTTAACAGCCTGCAATGGTAAACTTCATTTGCACTCGACATTTATGAATCTATCTACATAGTCTGTACAATTTCAATAGTGTTATGTATTGACCGGGGTAACTCCACAAACACACTAAACAAAGTGCATTGAAACAATATAGTCTCTAACAACACAACATATACGATATGCATACTTAAACGTTTGGCTTACGCTTGCATCGGTTCTTAATATTTCTTCCAATGATATATATATATATCTTAAATATAAAAATATATATTATAATACATATATGTAATTATGCGGAACATACAAAAACTACTTTACTGACTTAACAATTTATCAAAAACACCTAATATGGGTTAAAAGTTGTATCACGAAATATGTAACGTATAGAAGGAGACATTTCGACTCCATAAAGTATATATACGGTAAACACATTTTCGAAATTTATTTAAATTCAACTCAAAAAGATATTGTTTATTTTTTTAGTTTTCCTATGGAAAATGCGCGTCAACGATATACCGATCTTTAACCATTATTTCCTAATTTTTTAATTACCTTTAAATATACACTAAAAAAATGTCGTTATTGTTTGTTTTCTGAATATTTTAAAAATATTATAGATCACGAAACTTTTTCAATGTAGGAATATGTTTGTAGAACAAGAACAAGGTTTACGGTAGGGTTCGATTCTAGCCGGACGTAGAGTTTTCATTTATTTTTCTTTTTTTATTATGTTCGATAAGATTGTTTAACGCTTGCATTTGCATGTTATGTAACTGTAAACGAGTATTGCGCTGTCGGTCACACCCAACTGCAACATTTTAGATGGACTGACGGACGGATAAGCCAAATTGAGAAGATTAATGCGGTTGTTAAAGCAAATAACAAACTACGTTTAGTCAAAAATAGCTTAACTGGGTACATGCAAATGAATGTCCGAAGAAGAAAAAGAAAAGTTATATTTTTAAATCAAACATTTTTTTCAACCATTCTTAAATGATCTCTACCCGTTAACTTTAATGCTTTCACTCCTTATTTTATATATGCAATTTAATTAATACATGAATAGCTCAGTAAATATGTGACCTTTTAGCACAAAAGAACCTTCTTATGCAGTTCCAGTTATAACTCATATACAAAATCAAATTGTACGAAACATAAAAAATTACGGCTTCTCTTTACGAATTGAAATATAATTTTAACCAAGATTCACGCCCCCAGTGGGCGCAGGTCAAAAATCCTCAACACACACGAGTATATATCCAAAATCAGGTGTCTAGCTTCAACATCGGCAAAAAAATTGCATTCATACGGACAGACGGACGGACGGACAGCAAGACGGACATTGTACAAAACGAATATACTCACTTTACTTCGTGAACGAGAATAAAAATTGTAATTATCAAAAAATTTTTTTTGTTCGTTCAAGGAGCGAAATGAACATATTCAAACAACCCAATATATCCAATATATGTATATCCCAGTATATTCGCCCATCTTTATCAATGCAATTTTTTCGGCTCTTTTGAAGCTAGCTAGCTATCTTAAAGTGTCGCATTTTTTTTCGCCCAAAATAAAAATTTTTATAATTTTATCTCCGACCAAATTAAGAATTTATATTCTTGATGAGGAGCAATAACCAGTCGGTTTAGCCATGTCCGTCTGTCGCTCCATCCGTCCGTCCGTATGTATGAACTTGTCGATCTTGGAAACTATAAGAACAAATTTCGAATTAAAAAAATCGAAAACTCTTACCTAAAGTTTGAACCAAGGTGAATATTTTAATATAATATGCAAGAAGAATGCAAGAAGGTAAATAATGAATAAAAATCTATTAAGAAGAAGTTTCATAAAGATCGGTTAAGAAGTAATTGTTGTTGTTGTTGCTGTAGTATAGAGTTAGCTTAAATATTTGTGACGTCAGCTCGCAGTTGGGTTTAGAATTACATGGAGGCGGGCGTTACCCAGTTTTTACTTGTTTTTTGCTTTGGTTTTATATTATTGTTTATTATTCTTATTACTGAGGTAAATATTTTTAGTTATTTAGTCGGTAAAAACCGACTGAAACTTTTTTTCACTTATTTTTGTTTTTATTTCTTATTTTTAATTTATATTTTTTCATGTTTTAAACATTATATATATATATGTCATAATTTTACGGAATTATATTCAAAATGCGAAAACTCATTAAATATTACTAATGAAACTAATCGTCAAAATGTTTTGATATTTAGAATACACTCGTAAGTGTTAAAAATTGTTAATTGAAAACAATAACAATGAAACAAAAACTAAACTTACAATGAACAATACAATAATTTTACACAACAGGAAAATGAATGTTAACGAAAACTTTTATATATAAGTCATTATATTGAGCTTATTTGCTCATATTGGATAATAAATGTAATCAAAAGTTATATAATGAATTATGCAATACAGAAAAGTCTTCCGCAAAAACTAAATAATAATATGGATTAAGATTGTCGTTAATATTAAACCAATATCAATTTAGCAAATTCCACATAAGTAACAAGTTATTAATAATAACTAATAAAAAGTACATATACCAAACTTTCATACCCTGTAAATATAAATGGGTATAATACCTTATGGAAATGTATGAAACAGCAAATGAAGACTTCTTTACTATTCCAATATGTATAAATGGACGTGTAAACCTAATTGTCCATTAAGAAAATATTTTAAGATTCGTAATCTTATTTTAAGTACCAAAAAAAATTTGCTTAAAAAAAGTGAAGAATACATGTTAATCTCTTCCTCTGCATAAGCCCGTCGATATCTGAGACTATATAATTAAAAGACAGCATTTTGGCGTGAAGGTATAAGTAAAGCCTATCAATATCAAGTTTATTTTCCTTAAGCGGATAAGTACCGATTTACCATCATAATTTTCAACTAATCGTAAACATGATAATTTCTCAAAAATCAATCTGCGTTGTATTAACTTTGTGGACGTATATACGAATGCCAAGGCAATGTATGATTTATTCATATATACATACATTATTACCAAGCAGTCATTAACTTGGTTAGCATAGACAGTTATATTTATCCCAACCGATTTAATGAGTGGTTGGCAATAAATACCCAAATACAACTAAGTCTGGATAAATTTAAAAAATGGTTGTAAAACACTTTTTTATTCGCCTGATCAAATTCAAACTAATTGTTTTTAAGCAAATTTTCAAACCAAAAACTTTTTCACTTATACAACGTAAATCCAGGCTATACCTGATAGTATGTGTATAAAACAGATTGTACAAAAATTCTATCTAAAAAAAGAGAGGGCTATAAAAGGGCTTAAAATTTGTATGAATTTTTGTTGCCATTTCTGTATACTTTAGACAGCTGACAGAAATTAGTTCTTATCGCCGCTGTTTTGAAAATATCTACGGGTTATTCTAGCATATCTATAATACCCTGTACCTCTTGAAAATAGGTTAAGTTTTAAAGAGCTATTTAACACAAAAACTTAATATAAAAGAAAGTTGAGAACCCGCCAAATTTCAAATACAATTTCGAATTACACAGCTCTATATCTAAAGAACTAAACCATAATGTGGTATATTTCCTTTTGTCTTTCGATCGACATATAACTTTAAAAAGTAAAATACTAATACTAGTCTCTTTCGCAGTGCAACTAAAAAACTTTATATGGTTAGAAATATACCCTGTCTTTTAATTACATTTCTAAGATTACAACCTTTATTCCAAAAAAATTTCAAAAAAAAATAAATTCTTCATGCAGAATATGTAAAATACAAGTCAAATGACTACATGTGCAAAAATATAAAACCTAAACAACAAATATGAATTATGCGCATGTTGTATTTATGTTTACCTAATCATTATCGTCATTTTCCAACACTAATTTTAAGAAGTCTCCGTTTTAAAAAACTTTCGCTATCTTAGATACAAGAGATTATCTATTTAAGCTAGCTATCCAAAGCTATCCCAAACATCACAAAAAAAATCCGACTAGAATGCTCAAATCGATAACAGTTTTTATTATTTTTAAATTTATGAAATTGATCAGTGACTACTGCAATAAGAATGAGCACTTTGCAGTCTGGTGTATTCGGTTGCGCAATCCTTGGTCCCAGTATAAATATAGATTAAAACTGTCAAAATGGGTCAATAAGCATCAAATCTCTTATAAATTTTAATTCATTTTAGAACATCTTATAATTCGTAATGTGACAGTAATTTTTATTTATAATACATAATGAATGCATAATGCATAAAATTGGATTTTTTGCTTTTTATTTTGCTTTTCAAAATCGACATCCCGATAATTCGAAACACTTGTAATTCGTAAAAAATCGCCCCAAAGTAACCAAAAATAAATTAACCCACGAGTATACAGTGTGCCACTAAAGTCACCGTACTCCTTAAGCATTTGCACGGAACAGGGTATAACTCTGTAAAATTTGTATAATATGAAAAACTTTTGATGCAGCTTCATAATATAATATATTATCTTCAATATAACAAAAAGAAAACAATACGATTTTAAATGTAGTCCTTAATTAATAATAAAAAACAAAAAATATGCTTACATAGAAATCTGACCCTATTTCAAATTTCTCAACGCTGCTTTTTAAATTTCATTAAAGTATATTAGTATACTTGTTTTGGTCCATCACGACGAATCAGCTATATACGATGCAGCTGTATATAACTCCAAACCACCTAAGACTAAGACTAACTAAGACCACCGCCGCCGTGTTTTTCAGTCTTTATTGTGTTTTTCGAGTTAAGCGCCTCTCCGTCCGAGCCAAACGTATTATATTTTGACTCATCTGAGAAGATCACCTTACGCGACAAGTCAACCGGCTTGTCCAAGTACGCTTCAGCGTACTTACAATTTATTAAGTTTACGTGTGGCTTCTTGCATGGAGTGTTCGATTTAAAGTTATATGATTTTATGGCCCTACGAACAGTTTCTGGGTGTACATCCTTCTGAGTAGTCCTACTTAGCTCTGATGTAATCTGTACTGCTCTAATAAACGGATCTTTATCCACCAAATGCTTTATTTGGCGATTGTCGCGATCTGTAAATGAAGATTGTTGGCCAGATCTACTATTATTTTTGATCCGTACTTCGTATTTTAAGCGGCCAATGACTATTTGTATTGCTGAGCAGGCTCTGGACATTATTTCCAAAACTTCTGCAAATGACTTTTGCTACGTTGTATGGAGCTGCAAGATCCGCCCACGTTCTTCTAGTGGAAACTCATTACGCAGCATTTTTACTATAAAATTTGCAAATTTCGATCAGTTTAACCAATGCGCACTAATTATGATGCATTTCGACGTCCTTACACACTTGTAAACTTACGTAGAATTTTGTTGACGCAGTAGAGTAATTGTGTATTAGTAAACAATTATAAAGGACTAAAATAAAATGTTAATAAATTTTTAATGCTGTTTTGTAGATCATGAATTTTTTTATAAATCTGCATCAAAACCTTTTTTTCGAATACAAGTTTGACAAAGTTACAGCCTTTTTCATAAAAATCAATAAGGGTGACTTTAGGAGCACACTGTATGCATATTCCAAATTTCATTAGCTTCAGTAGCAGTAAAAGGAATTGCATCAAACAACGGACGAAAAGTACGAAAAGGTCGTTGCACAAACCAAATATACCCTTTTCTCTTCGTGAACGAATAAAAAGTTTAAAGCATTGATATATCGACCGTCGAATTCTTTGATTCATCGATTCTTGTATATGATCAATGTTTATTTCACCAATCCACACAAAAAATCCGTTTTATCGACATTTAAAATATCGTCAGCCAAGATTATTAAATGGTTAATAAAAGTACGAGCAAGAGATAGTTCTGGTTAAGATTATTCTTAGCTGTAATTATGTGAACATTATTAGCTTTTAAATATTTTAATTTTGCCGAAAAAAATGTCCACATTGCCCATAGTGCAACGTGCATTTGATTGTTTAGTATGTGTGTACACTTTAACGTATATATGCACACACATGTATGTACGAAGGAGCATGTATCCTTCGCTGTATTCGGGGATGCAGTTGGCATTGAATTTGCATAAATGCATGCTATTGAAAATGCCAAAGTGGCTGCTGTTGCATTGCAATCGCAACTGCAGTTGCCAGGAGAGATGAACAAAACGCGACAGCTCCGAGTTGCTGCAACAGTGGTGGGTGTCCGGTTATGTCCGGTCCGGTCCGGTTCGGTCAGGGTGCGGGTGAGGTATATGTGTGGTAACAGTGAGGTGGGTGTCAGGCTCGAGTTTTAGTGTCCGAGCAATGTGGTTCATGGTATTGTTGCATTTTGACTCCACCGAAACAGTCTAAATGATGATGCGCATTTGTGCAAATGACGGCGGGTGCCACACCCGTCTCGCTGTATTCTAGTCTGGTGTTGTTTATCGAGTCTGCGTGGACATCGGGCGATAAGAACAAAACCTTCAAGTACGCTTGATGCAACCACGATGCCCGGGAGGAAGGGCTTACGGGATAATGGCCAACACGCACCACCCCCCAAAAAGACACACACATACCATACATTCAACACGCACACATACATATGTACATGCATGCATGTGCGTATATACGCATAACCGAATTTCATGCATTACCCAATGTCCTCGGGCCTCCACAGTCGTTGTCACTAATTTAGCTGCCGTCAGAGCAAAGAGCAGTGCTTCAGTTAGCCACATCTAGCGTTCGCGGTTCAGAAGCTTAAAAAAAATGGGCTGATTCGACAATTGTCAGATGTACACATACACACATTCACACAGGTTTAAACTCATACATATGCCACCCTCTTCACCTCATAGAATCTCACACTTATTTGTTGGAATAAGCGCGTTTGTTTGTCGAATCTACACTTTAGCCAGCGCAGAGCCTGATAATGTTTTCGACATTAAATTCCCATTAAATTCTGTTTTATTGCACTTGAAGCTGCATGCATAATTTACTCGCTTCCTGCTACGTGGCGTTGAATGCACGAAAGTGCATGTGGTCGACCACAGATACTGAGTCCGCTACTTGTGAGTAATTGTATCATTTTCAACATTCGCCATTCTAAATATCTCAAGTTATCTCACAAAGACTTACACATAGCTCCCATTAGTTAGTTGAGCTGTCATCAAACAAACTACAAGCAAATTATACAATATTAAAAAATGGAAAATGGATAACAAGAGTAATTTAAATTCTTGATCCGGACGACAAGCTGAGGTATTCTTTCCATCTGACTGTCCGTTAGTCAGTCGCCGCTGTTAACACTAAAGACTTAAAGACGCTGAAACATATAAACTATTAACATTTTTCTTAACGGCATTGAAGCTAGAAAGTTGGAGTATATACGTACTCGTTTTCCAAGCCTAATTCAGTGTTCCGTTTACACTAGGTAACAAAATTAAACTTTTCTTATATCCTTCAAAAACCCACTTTATTTTTATACCCTGAACCCATTGAAAATGGGTAAAACAGGGTATTATGGTTTTGTTGAAATGTATGTAACAGGCAGAAGGAATGTAACAGGCAGAAGGAGGCATCTCCGACCCCATAAAGTATATATATTCTTGATCAGGGCGACGAGCTGAGTTGATATAGCCATGTCCGTCTGTCCGTCTGTCTGTCCGTCCGTCCGTCTGTCCGTCTGTATGAACGCAGCGATCTCGGAAACTACAAAATTCATTCAGTTCGTATATATTATACGCAATACAAGTTTATCATTTTTTTTCGATAACTTGCTCCGTTTCATTAATATCGATACAAATCGATAACAACTTTTGATTTTCTTACAATATCTCGGCAACGATAAGAGATAGAAGCAACAAAATTAATGCGTTATGTTTGTGTAAGCTAGACGCAGATTTTGATACCTTTGGATTTTGGACACCTCCCCCCAGTCGCCCCCTATATCGATAAAACCAAAAAATCGCAAATCGAATACTACAGACCTGCAAATTGGTTTGTACATAGATTTTGATGCCCCAATAAGTCCTGAAAATTTCATAACGATTATACATTTCGTTTAGAAAAAACAAGGATTTCGTTTCTGTACTGAGGGCACGCGCACCGAGGAAAGTGAGTGCTACGTGCATTTGTATATATGTGTGTGTGTGTATGTGTGAATTTGTGTATGTATG
>SCDY01002182.1:0-28493 GCA_004143825.1 Drosophila micromelanica | reverse complement strand
GTCGGAGATGCCTCCTTCTACCTGTTACATACATTTCAACAAAACCATAATACCCTGTTTCACCCATTTTCAATGGGTTCAGGGTATAAAAAAAACACAACTCCAAAAAGGGTGTAGAGTAGTTGGGTTGGAGATTACGAATCATTCTCAGCATTTGCTACGTGTTGCCAAACGGCGTGTCGAAAGTATATTATTAATTTTGCTCCAATCGAGAGAACTCGACTAGGCGATACCCTGAATTTGTTAATAATATAAATTTTTTCTGCAATTAGATTAGGATAAGGATGAATCGCCTTGGTTAGTGATATGAGCAAAACTTGTTGTTATTAAATAAATCGTTTTATTTTTTATGATATCAACATTTTTACTCAATTATACTGAACAATAGACTGATAAATAATTTGGTATATTTTGCTTGTTTGTGTATGAATCTAAAAAAAGAGTCATCAGGATGCAAACCCCAAGATACAGCAAGATTAATTTAAGTATTCGTAAAATTGCGTAACTACATGTGTAAGTATATCCATTTGTTGCCAAAAATGAGCCAAATTCCCGCATTCATTCGGGCATATCTCCAAATCTAACACAAATTCTCGTATAAAATCAGCAGCCATTAGGCAAATGCAGTGCCAGCATCCCATTTTTCACTACCCCAAGTGTCCCTTTAGTGTCCCCTCCGCCAACTCAACGCACCAGTGCTTGGCATGCAGGCGGGCGGGCAAGTAGTATAAATTGCACCTATTAATTTATGACATAATAATTCTCAAAGCGCAAACAAAGCCGCTCATAAAAAGTGAACCTGGGCCAGACAATAGACCACATTATGCACTTACGAGCATATTGGAGTAGGTACCCACATGAGCACATGCCCACTGGGGCAGATGGTGGACAACTGGCGTTAGGCGGGAGGGGGGGGGCGACCCGATTGCAATTGCAAATCAGCGCGACAAAAGTTGAAAGACCAGCACTGACAAAAGGGGGGCGCCAAGTGGTTGGCCCAAACTTTTGTTGTTGATGTTGCTTTTGTGGTTGTCGTTGTCGCCGGGGCCAAGTGTCCACATGCAGCTGTCAGAGATTGCCACCGTCGCGACGGTCGAGTGGCAAATAAAATAAAATGAGACTTTAGCTAGGCTATATTATTTAATATCGCATTATCTGGCATCATAATTATCCACTGTGTGGCACACTGTACGGCTGTGACTCACGCCGGGCCCCCCGCTAAATGAAGGAAAGGCGCAATGTGCAACCACTATGAAAAATCACTTGCAATTTGGTTTATCAATTTGTGAAAATTATAAAAAATATGCATACGTTGAATATTTTGGCGAAATCATTTGTAACCCAAATGTCGCCTACGCGGCGATTGTGCCGATGTGGCAACGCCGTTTACAACGCCGCTGAGTGGCCCCCGCATCGCGTGGGTAACTGCTGCCCAGGCGCCAAAAACACCAAATCTGTAATCTATTTATGCAACTGCTTATATACTCTTTTCTTGATGGGCAGTTTTGCTTTTTCTTTGGCTGTAAGATAAAACGGAAATAAAATTTTACATAAAATCTTACTCTTCACTTAAAGAATCTTTCTGTCAACGTTTCCTTACATTCTCTTTTTCTCTATCAATCTCTTTTTATTCTTCATATATTTATACTAAGTTTTCCCCTTTCTCTCTCACTCTTTCTTGATCGTTGTTACAGTTGTTTTCAGGGTATCTAAGAGACGTCTTTGAACGTCTTTGATTTTCATTCTTGTTGTTGCCGCTGTTTTGTGGCCATTCGATACACTTGACGCCGTTCGTTGAAATTAAATATATACGGGTGCATATAGAAAATGCGTCGTGAGTCAAGTTTAGGATTACTAGTGGCATCGTTTTGCTGCCGCTGCAGTTGCTAACGGCGGCATCCTCTCTGGCTAAATTTCAGGAGAATACAAGAAAAAGTATTTGAACAGCACTTCTTGATTTTGTTTGCAACGGCAGCAAACAAATATTCGTGATTCCTGATAAGCATCATTTGCTGGCTGCTGTGGTCCGAGCTCGCAGCGTTGGTTAACAAATGCCGCTAAAATGCGGAAAGCTAATCAAAAACGCGTTGCGACGACGACGCCAACCACCGACGCCGACGCCGACGCCAATGTTGCCGCCGTTGCCGGCTGGCCCCAAAAATCGATGGCAAAACGTTAAGTTCCAAGAGCCAAGTTCAATTGGCAAACAAATTCGCGTGAATGAGTCAACAGCAACAACAACAACTGTCGAGCATTGGCTGCTGGTATTTTTACTCGTACTTGCCAGGCAAATTTAGGCAAAACATTAACCGTTTTGTTCGTTTCGGTTAGTTTCTTTTGGTTTTGTTTTTGGTTTTGTTTTTTGCTTTTTTTTTGTGTTTTGTGTTTCTGTATTTTCCTTGTCTGCGATTCTGTCCCGTTGTCCGTGTGACTTATGTGCGACATTAGCGCGACGTTCTTTGCTTAATTACGTAAAGTTTTTCGGGCCTCCGCCTCAAGGCTTGCCTACTTACCGGTCTCCCCTGTCGCTCTGTTCTGTTTCTCTTTTCGCCTTGCTGTTTGTTATGTGTACGACAAGTTCGTGTCTTAAGTCTTTCGTTTTGCGCCTTGTTCGGCTCTTGTCGCAGTGCCGTTCTTCTGTTCTCTGTTATGTTCTGTGTTTGCAACAGGTTGTAAGTCGAAATTAAAGAATTTGTTATGCTGATTTGTCTTCTGCCTTGTCCCTATACTGGGTGGCATGCGTAAAAGTCTATTGTAAGGACAGCTGTTGTCTACATTGAGTCCATAGAATCTTCATTCGTGTTTCGAGTATCTTTGTTGCTTGTGGAAAACTTGAGTGGAATTTTTGTCTTAAATTTTAGTGAATATCTATTTGTTTATACAATAAACATACAAATTTGATAAAAAGTATTTAAAAAAATATAACATAAAACAAAATAAAATGAAAACTTTAACATTTTGAAATTTATTCTTATAATACAATAGATAACAATATAAGACAAAATTGAAGCAAATATTTACGCCTGCTGTGCTTCTCTTATCCATTATTTATCCGTTCCATTTATCGTATTTTTCCCAAGCATTCAGTACTCACGTGTTATTCTTTGCTCTACATACGTACTTTTACAACACGAGCAGGTCAACTGAACAATATTAGTTAATTTCTGCTACAACGCTTTATTAATCATACGCCAGTTTAGCCCAACAAGTAGAACAACAATGCAAGGTGCGGCAGACTTGCCAAAAACAAAAAAATTTGTTACAAAAAACATTAAATCATTTTTCTCACGCTCCATTAAAACATCATTAATCTGTGCTCCAAAAATGAAGGCAGCCGGAGGAGGAAGAATTGTGAGGCGGCATTACAAGAAAGTCGCCGATCGCATTTCGAACTAATTTCAATATTACCGAGCCTCAGCCATGGCGGGCACTTCAAACGCTCGCACCGACAAGTACAACACTTGTTGAGCCACCTTGTAAAGTTGTTGAACTCGTGAGCGGAGAGAAATTGAAATAGTTGTTCCAGATATTGACAAATTATTGACAGACGTCCCACCGCTGTTCGAAGCTAATTAAAATCGGTTTAAGTGTTACAACAACAACAAAAAAAAGGTCGATGAATTAACATAAAATTTGATTTATTTTCATTTGTTGTACTACGATTGGCAATTTTTCATGTAAATGTGGTAGCTGCTCGATCGGTTGTTGCTGCTGTTGTTGTTTCTGCTGCCATTTACAACATAATCTAAATGAGGCATATGGAGCTGGGCGTACCATTATTCATAAGCAGGAGAAGGCCCAGCCGTGAAATGATCAGAAAAGAGCGAGCGATATGACTTAATAGGCCCGGCTTTAACTATGCCTCATACTGTTTATGTTGTTGTTGTTATTGTAGTTACTATGCTGGCCACCCAGTCCGACTTGGTTTGGACTCGACTGTGAAGTCAATAAAGGCGCCGTTGGTGGTCAACTCAAAATGTTGCCAACTGAGGACTGTGCCACTCGACAAGAGACTTGGACGTTATGTGTGCCGCCGCTGATGCCGCTGCCAACTGTTGCTGCTGCTGCTGCGACTGCTGCTGTTGCTGCCGCTGTCGCTGCTGACTGCGCTTGGCAAGACAAGATCATTAAGGTGGCATATAACATGGCACTAAAGACACAGACACTTGCCGCCTGCTTTAGCTGCCCAAAGTACCTGTTTCGCATGGGGCCGCAGAAACTAAACTCTGATGTAACTACAGTAAATACTGCTTTAGAGCAACTAAAGCTTTATGTCCATTGAGAATATTGTATACTTAATGGCATGACATGGTATCAAGAATTTCTGAAGATATCCCTTAAAGCAATTTATAACATTATCTGTATTTGTATTTGGATGATAGATTTATTATTTAGTATTTGTTTTTAGATTTCTACCAAGTGTGGCTTCTAATAGATTTTTGCTGTGGCATCCAACCTCATTGCCCGATAGGCAGTTAGAGATGCTGTGCCGGCGCTGACACTTTTGATTGAATTCCCAGCAGCGTGCGTTGGGTCTGCGCCTGCGCCTGCGCCTTCGATTGTAATCAACGCGCCGCGATCAATCAGCAAACTTGAACTGGACGCCACACAGCCACTCGAATCAATCCATCAAACGTATCAATCATGATGACAGGCAAGACCAGACCAGACCAGGCTCAGCTTCACGTTCACGTCCACAGCCAGGTCCAGCTTCGGCACAGGTAGCTGCTTTCCTAACATGACTGGAACCGTTGTTGCTTCACTTGTGGAGTCTCCATGCGCGTTGCGCCCATTAAATTTGAATAATCTTAGTTTTTTTTTCGCTTGCAACTGTCGCATGAAACTGAGGCTGAAGCTCGAGCTGGACTTGTCCGGGCCGACTTGCGTGCCAGCCTCGCACAAAGCCGCTGCAGGCCTTCAACTAACTGATTTGAAATTCTAAAGTGATTTTGATTACTTGAGGTGTTGATGTTTTGACTTGTACGTTGATTAGATAGCTGAAGGCTTGTTAGATGCATGTCAAGCTGCCGCACTGCGGACTGGCCAACAAGCACCGGACACCAGGCACCCGGCTAAGGTAACCTGCCTGCCCGTATATCAACCCGCCTATCAGTCTGCGTGATGCGCCTTGATGTTGATTATAATTTAATTATAAGCAATCTGTAACGAGTTAATGGCCGTTGCCTCGGCGCATAATTTAGCAGGCAGGTGTGAAATGGCTTCATTAGCTTAGACGCCTCTGAGCCACCAAATGTGGCAAATGCTGAATGCTGCAAATGTGGCAAATGTTGATGAGGTAGCGCTGCACGACTAATAATAGTCATGGCCCTGTCACAGATGCGCATTGCCTGCCAGTAATTCCTCTATTTGCCCCTGGCAGACACGAATCCTGCTCTGAAATGCAGCTCGCAAATGAAAGTTGTGGCTGCTTCAAGGCATAGACGTTACGAGTACCCCTACAAAATTAGTTAATGGTAATAAATACTTACTGTATCATGGTCCACAGGCATTTATTATGAGGGCTAGGGATTGCTGGCAAGAGATGCTATTGTTATGTTTGGCGCACAGTTAAGATCAAGTTTATTTCAAATGATCGATAACTTTTTTTGTTTTTTTTTATTATCGATATTTATCGCTTTTTTATTTGATTTTTTAGGCATAAGTAAAAAACGAACCATTAAAATACCATTCTTATAAAAATCGGTTGAGTTTTGGCAAAATTACGACTGGGGAAAGTTGAGACCTATCCTATCCTTATATTGGAACAGCAGGGTGTATATTCGAAAATTTTTTATATGAATTTGGACCAAAAATTTTATTTTTAGACTGAAATGTGGAATTAATTTAGACAACGAACCATGAACAAAAAGACCATCCTTATGAAAATCGGTTGAGTTTTGGCAAAGTTACGATTGGGGAAAGTTGAGACCTATCCTTATATGGGAACACTAGGGTATATGTTCGAAAATTTTTTACATGAATTTGGACTAAAAATTTTATTATACCCTGAACCCATTGAAAATGGATAAAACAGGGTATTATGGTTTTGTTGAAATGTATGTAACAGACAGAAGGAAGCATCTCCGACCCCATAAAGTATATATATTCTTGATTAGGACGACGAGCTGAGTTGATATAGCCATGTCCGTCTGTCCGTCTATCTGTCCGTCTGTATGAACGCAGCGATCTCAGAAACTACAGTTCGTATATATAATACGGAATACAAATTTATCATTTTTTTCGATAACTTGATCCGTTTCATTAATATTGATAAAAATCGATAACAACCTTTTGTTTTTTAACAATATCTCGGAGACGATAAGAGATAGAAGCAACAAATTGTTTATGGAACCAGATCGCAGGGTTCAGGGTATCTCCTAACGGGCGGCCCCGACTAGTGCCTTCTCACTTGTTTTTTCATGACTTGTACAATAAATGCATGGTTAAAAAAAATGTTTTTTTGGTAATAAAACCAGTATCTCCCTAACTAATTTTTTTTTACATATCTTAGAACTGCAAATTTTATATTTTCATTGATTGTATTTGTATAAGCATAAAAAAACAACATAAAAAAAATCAAGCCAAAATTGACGAAAAGTCCATTTGTTTTTATGATTTTTTTTTGTCCTATAGATTGGTTCTACATTTAAAAAATTTGCATTATTGAAAATAAATATTTATGGATTTAATATAAACTCTATAAGCGAAAACTCCTTCAACAAAGCACTTTGAATAGCCTGCTGCAGCGGCAGACTCAGAAGCTATCCCCGGGTATTTGCGCTTTTGGCGTAGACCTCTTCCAATCCCAGCCCCGCAGTTACCTCATAATGTACAAACAATACGCTCCTTCTATTTCATGGGCAAAAAGAAGAAAAAGCACTTAACGCCCGCTCAGATTGCATAATGGTATAACTCTTCAACCCGCTTCGCCCCTCCCAGCAGAGTTTTCACACTCGCACGCGTAGCAAACACTTTCGCCTTAATGTGCCTTCTGAGCCGCAGTGCGGTTAGTGAAGGCAAAAATGCATACAAATGCATTTTATTTGTGGGCACAATTTGCACCTAATGCGGCAGAATAGATGCTGATGCAGAAGCTAATGGTGTTGGCAATGGGATTGGTATTGGGGACTGACAATAGGATTGGGGGATTCGGGGATTAACAATGGATGCCAGAAAATTGGCTTGGCTTTTCCACATTTCTGCTGGCTTCTCTCGCTTACCACACAAATTTAAGGCCAAGTTAGCAGCAGTCAGAGTTACCATGTTCATTCGCTTGACCTCTGACAGGTCCAAGCAAACACAAAAAGCGAAAGTGGAGCACACGGACGGCGTCTGTACCCACAACCACAAGCATGCTCAGGCAGGAGGCACAAGCATTTGTTACAGAGACCAAAGTCCAAAGACCATATGTTTTTAACTTTTTCGAGTTGTCTTTGCAATTTTTGATCCACTGACCTAAAAGGCCGCACAGCTCCATATTTATAGCACATGCATCTGTAGACTTTATATATATATATATATAAATATATATTCCTGTATAAATATTCATATTCCTATATAAATATATACCTACATATTTGATGACCAAAGTGCTTTCAATAACAACATGGCAACAACAAACAGCAACACAACATCGCACAAAAGCCAACAACATTGGCAGATAAACTACAAAAGGCAGCAAAAAAAGAGGGGATTGAAAGATGATTTTTGTTTTTTTTTTTTTTTGGTTTTTACTATAAAGGATATGTGAGCTAGAGTGATATGGCCAGGTGTGCGCCATTTTTGTGCCAGAGCAGCAGAGGTATTAAAAATTTTACTAAATATTGGATTATGGTGGAATCTAGTGAGCTACAGTAATCATTGCTCAAATGCAACTGCCAATTAGTTGCAAGGCATTAGAGCTTCGTTATTATATTTCATTATTGTAGGCTGGTGATAGAAAGTAAAGGTAACTAGCTCACAAAACAGAAAAATTGCATTTACTTTGTTTTTTCATTGCCAATTTTTTCAGTTTCATAAGTCGTATCTTCACTGTTTTATTATATTCCATACATTTTTAAATATTCTATACGCTTTGTTATAATGCATAAATAAGCTTTGAGTGAGCTGGCTGCTAAAGGGCTACAATCCTTAAAATATATGCCAAACTAATTCCATTAAATGTTTTTTCCCTGCTGATTATTCTTCTATTGGACCCTATTTCAATGAGGTTTATGCGGGTTTAGTTCTTGTCGTGATATGTTTAAGCTTTATCCTGTCGATTGTCGTATAAAAATGCATAAAATAGCCAGTTATTATAAATTGCTGTTGCGGCCAATGCAAAAAGAATGAAAAAAAAAATGTTTTCATTCAATTTTTATGTACATTTTATGTATGTGTGCGTATGTGATGTGTGTTCTATGCAAATATTTTGCCATTTATTAAAAAAAGCAAAAGATTTTGATATAATCCGCTGAATTTAATTGACTGCAACTAACAACTGCAAACGTGATGTGGGTCAAAGCGGCCTTTGAAATAAAAAAATAAAAGAATAAGAGGAATGAGTTATGTGGCCATGTGTACAATAATAATTTGTGAGTAGAGTCCACGGGTTATTGCAATCAATTCAAATGTATCTGGGAAAATATATTGTATTCATTTGGGTTCCCTGTTTTAATTATGACTGTCGCAAACGAATATTTACATTTAATTTAGCAGTTACTTTAAAAATATTTGTAATGGCTTGCTTTTAATTGCAGAAAGGGAATAAAACCAAAAATAACAGTAAGAGTAGTATATTTTAACCGTGTATTTGTTATGCATAAAAAAAAAAATATACATATATTTATATAAAATATATAAATACACCAGTTAGATCCATCCACTCTATTCTAATTTCGTATACCTTTGTAAACATTTACATTAAGGGAATGTTTCATCAGCGCAGCGCTAATAAACAAAGACTTTTACATGGCTGATTATTGTCATTGAACCGAAAATGCGACAACGAGCAAAAAGTGTAAATGAAAAAGAAATCATGACAACTTTTGCCGGGCAGACCCACTCACCGACACAGAGGCAACCGAGTGACTTGGCCACCCACCCAAGCAGCTATCCATCTGCAAGCTTGCTTGCCGCTGCTCATAGATGTTATTTCAAAGTTTTCCGAAGCAATCAACTGAGACAGCGTCTCCCGAGCACTGTTGCAATTGGAAAAGTCAACGGCTGCTTCAATGCCAGCGGCAATATTGTCTCCTTAAAGACGCGCAAGGCTAAAGGGAAATTGAAAACAGCAGGCAGGTGTGTGAAGGAAATGCAATCAGGCAGCTGCCTCTATCTTTGTCTCGGCCTCTGTCTCTGCCGGTTCTCCTGACACCTTTTCAGCTGATGTTGTCTTTTAAGGATTTTTTTTGTTCAGATTTATAAAAGATTTGTACAATTTGTCTAAAAAAGAAAAAAATACGTGCTGTTGCACAAATTACATAAACACAAATATTTTCACTATTCAACTATTTGCTATCGGGAAATAATTATTCACAATTATATTTATTTATATTGGCTTAACTTATTTGACAACTTAACTTCAAATTTGAAGTACTCGTTAATAATTTAAATATATTTTATTTTATTTCAATGAAATCTATGTAAATGTATTTCTAATACTTTTATTTTTGCAAAAACCCTGCGTAGCTGTGAATTTTTCATTACAGTTGTCAAAAATATTGAAAAGAAATTAAAAATATGGCGTTGGAATTTCGGTGACGAGCCAATCAGCCGTAAATAGAACACATTCTCATACTTGGCAAGCAGCAAGCTCCCATTTTTCCTCCCCGCTGTTACGCTGCACTACATTGAGCGATTCAAATGCAAAGCGAGTCAACGTTGCGTAAAACGCGCAAAGAATTCACGAAACGAAAATCTATTATATTATTATTGAGCTTTTCTGCAAGCGCGTTGAAAGCATCGAAAGTTGAAAATCCTTGGCATACAGCAAAATGCATTTAACAAGTGCACGTCGCTTGCCCTTCTCCCAAGATCGGGCCATAAGCAAAATGTGAACGTCAAATGGATTTTTATAGCTCTGCAGACAGCATCGCAGCGTTGCGACGCTGCATAAGCAAATCAAATTTCCGGGTGCCTTAAAGCTCAGTTTAGCCACTTTGGCAGCTCGTCTTAAATCCTTTTAGGTGCCTGGTATGGCCATTAAAGTTGCACGTAGCCCAGTTGCCACGGGCAGCTGGACAATTAGCGACTGCCTTGGCCGAACAAAATACGCTCCAATTTCGCTGATTTCCCCAGCAGCTTCACACCGACATCGCACTAACTTTGGCCGAATAATCAATAACTGTCACATCGAATTGCAGACCCCTTTATCCATGGCGCAAAACTTTTGTGTTCAAAACATTGGGCAAATAAACTGATGCGTTGTTTTTTTTTTTTTTTTGATTGACATTGACAACATTAAAACGAATATTCAATTAAACATTCAGCCATTACTACCCACATTGAATACCAAATGCTGATGTTTATGAATATCGACTTGAGGTCGATGGAGTTTATGTGATTTAAGCGCCCAAGTCCACAAAGCTATTAATTTACTTATTAACTTTATTTCAATTAATAAAATAAATAAAAAAATTATTAAATTTTGTATGATAAAAAAAAAGGGTGTTAAATTCGTAAATTTTGCACACTAATTGCTTAAACTTAAACTTCTTGTATTGAATAAAACACCCAAAAGAATATGATATTCCTGAGGAATTAAATCTAAAATGAATTTAATCTGTATATATTTTTAATAAAATTCTAGAAAACAGTACTAGTAGGTGGTTAATATTTGTAATATTCTACGATTATTTAAGTTACAAAACTATAAAAAAACAAGGGAAAAACTAACATTTTAGAACAACATTATCATGAGGACGAAATTCAAATGTAACAACTACTTTTTTAGTATATTCAGCTCTCTTTCATTTCATTCAGGAAAACGACTTCCAGAATAGAATTTTTAATATAGATATCATAAGATCTTTGGTAAATTATGACAAAAACTATGTCGAAAAACATTTATGAATTTGAAACGCATTTTCAGTAAAAGCTTAGGCATTATTTTATATGGATATTACTCTTTTATTACTTGTGGCATTTGCGATTGTTTGCGGAGGTTACGCCTACTGAGCCGCCTCTTTTCTTCTTTCTTGGATATGAACATGTTCTTGTTTTTATATTCTTTGTGGGCTGACATTTTATTGCCCTTGCTATCAGATACACACACAGACACGCACACACCTACCCAACAAACACACATATTTGCCATTCACATCTTTTGAGCTAATTTAATATTGTGCTTTGTATGATTTTCACATATTATCAAGAAGTTTTATTGCGGCAATTGAACACGTTTGTCAGTTGCTCTATGGGAGACCAAAAAAGACGGGCAGGTTCCCAACGTCCTTGTCGTCCTTGTCGTAAAATTGAAGCACCCACAGTATTTTGATATTTATGTTTAGAAATTGTTAACGTATGCGAATAAATGTGTGTATATTTCAGTGTGTGGGTGTGCGGGTATTGGTATGTGTGTGTGTGTGTGTGTATGTGTGTATTACGGTTTAAGCGGGGCCCCAAGCATTATGTGCATGTGGTCGGAGCGGCTTTGTTTTGCTTGGGTGTTTACTTTTATTAGCTTTGGTATTATTGGTTATTGCGGGAATACATTCAATTGATGGACAAAGCAGATCAGCCCTGAACATAGATAAGCTCGAAAGCGTCGACACGAAGTAAAAGGTAATCTTTCGTTGATTATATAATTTAACTTTTATTTCTACATTTATAGCTCAATAAAATGCATATTCACGCATCCGAGAGCTGTTTAATTTATCTGCAAGTCAAGCTGCATATTGAGTAGCACTTCAGAATTTATTATTTTCTCGTTCACAGCGAAAGCTAAAGATAAACGTTTGTTTAATACCCAAAAAAATTTAGGCTTGTACGAATGTCGGCAAACAAAAATTAAATTGGCAGCTGACTTGCGAATTGGTGAAAGTCCTTCCCTGTTGATTTACAACGCATAAAAAGCTTTTTTAAAGTGGACGTCTTTATAAATCGATTGAGTTGACATGATTATTTTAATAAATAACCTCTCAGCAAGTACAACACGGATTTAATATTGAATAATATACAAATTACCCAGCATACATACATTCCGAACTACATATAAAAATACCCTTGCGATGAAATTAATATTTTCTCACAAAGATAAACCCAAATTTTTTTTTCAAGTTATTCTAATTAAACTTTTGAATTATAAGACTTCCAACATATGTGCTGAATTGTATCAACATCAAACTTGTACAAATGTACTTATATTTCTTTTCAAATTTTTTATTTATTTTTTTTTTTATTTTTTTTTATTTTTATCAACTTTATGAGAACTTATACGGTATATCACCATAATTTGTTGAAGTTTATTAAAATTTAAAAGTTTAAGAGATGTTGTTTATTTGGTTATCTTTATCGGTGAAAATTCTTGCTATAGCATTAAAAGAGAAAACGCTTGCAACAATATTGCAGTGACAATAAAAATATATTGCATAACTACAGGCTGCACGTTAATTGCGTATACGCAACGTTGCACACTGAGTCAAATGCTTTAACCGTGTTGCGCCCTTTACGTATGCAATTTAAATCAACAACAAATGGTAATATAATTATTGCTTAAGGCAACAATTGCAACGAAAACAACAACAACTGAAGTGCGCTCTTCAAAAACGAGAGCGAGGAGAGCGAAAGGGAACGCTGGCAAAGCTGTGCAAACAATAAACAGGGGCAAATAGCCACAGCTGTTGGACTGAGCCTAGATTCGGGCCACAGGCCAATCTGCAACTGCAGCAACCACTGACCAGAGGCTAGGGGCGGGCTTTGAGGGTTTTGAGCAGGAGGGCTGTGAGAAGTCAGCTAAGCACTCGACATAATCCTCAGGTTGGGCGCCCCTTGAGAAATAATGCTTAGCTGTTGTTTTACTTTGTTTTATTTTTTTTTATTTAATATTTTCTTGTCACCCCTCACTCATATTGCGACTCTCGGCTTTCCTGTAATTTTTTATGGCATTTTGCTTGCTTTCTTTAATTTTTCTCTTCTTGCCTTTTTTGCTGCCCAGGACCCTGGGCAAGTCTATTATGCTTACGAAAATTGCTTTACAGCTGCGGCAGCGGCTAAAAACAATGCGGCAAAGGTTACACAGCGTAAAAGAAATACACACAAAAATGAATAATGACAGTGAACACTGAAACACTGAAACGGCGGACTGGAGGCAAATTAGGGTGTGAGGTACAGGCTGTGGGCCGATTACTTTTCGCTAAGGACCTCGGCAAGAGAATTCGCTATCAAAGCCTCAGCTGCGGCTGCAGCTAGTGAAAATATTTGCGCAGTTTTTACGGATGTGGATGAGGATGCGGCGGAAGGGGAAGTGAAATGGGCAAGCCAAAAGTGCAGTTAAAATAATTTGCGCATAATGAAGCCGGAAGTGTGAACGCAAAAACAAGAAAAGTACAAGAAAGGGAACTTCATTATCAGTGTCCGTGCAGCAGCACAAGCGGTGGCATCAAAGGAAAATTACAGAAAATCTCTGCCAGGGTTTTCTAATTAAAGTTTCAACGGCGTCGGCGCCAAAGTGAAATTAATGGCATTGCCATTTTTGCCAGCATTGCAGTGTTGTTTTTGTTTCTGTTAGCTGTTGCTGGTTTCTGATCTGGTTTTGTTCGTCCCTATGAAGTCAACGGTGATTCCTTGGGCACTTAATCTGACTCTCGTCTCACAACTCAGGCGCCGTCTCAATTTCGGTCAGAGTCACTTCCCCATCTTCCATCCGACTAGAGGCCAGGCGTTTCCCGGCAAATGTGTGTCATTTATTTGCAATCAATGCGGCCTGAAAGGCCATTATTTTTACATTATAGCAGGGAGAGAAAATGACATAGAGTAAACGGAATAGATGGAAATAGAAGAGTGTGTGCCATGAGTGGATTTGCTGCCAAAACAGTCTAGAAAATATTTGGCAGCTGTCATTTAGCACATATTGTCCTGTAAATATGTTACATTCAAGGTATATTCGATTTCAGAAGTTGAGGAGCATTAAAAATACAAGCACTTACTTATGTTAAATTTAATTAAACAAGGTTATATAATATTTGTATTTCAAGTTTCTGATTGCTAGCATTTGCTTTAAGCACAAATATTTATGCTGAATTCATTACGCTTAACCAACTATTTCGAAGCTACTCTTCGGACTGTGAGTTTCTGGCGGGCATTGCCTGCCACAAATCTTTGGGTGCAGCACGAAAAGTTTCTCGAACCCACGGCACGTATCGTGTGTCATAAGCAGAAACAGCTTAAGAAGCAACGGCAACTGCGACTGCAACAGCAACAGAAAGTGCAACAGCAACAGCAACTGCATGGGACGTGCCAGTGGCAGTTGGCAAATAAAATTATTAACCTCACTGCAATGCAACATAAATAGGATTAGTGTCTGCAGTAAATGCATAACAACAAAAACAACAACAAAAGACAACAGCAGCAACAACGGTAGCAACAAAAGCGTTAAGAATGGGACAGCATTTGGATGTTGCATTTTGCATGTTGCATACTTCACGGTGTCGTCATGCTCATATGATAAACGGAATGGCAACGACTATGGCAAGCACGTGTGCCCCATTGTCTCTTCACCCCACGCTCCCTGTCTTCCCGTTTTCCTGTCCTTCTGTCTGTTTGTGGCCCTCGCAACTGGTCTTGTCTGTGGTGCAGAAAAATGCGGCTGAGTATTTTAGCAACATGCAAAAACTTCATTTCGTGCGCCGGCGATGTCGCCGGCCAGTGTATTGACCCTCCAATGCCCCACACATGCATTTGTCGAATACCCGACCCTGCCGCAGCACACTCCCCTCCCCTCCCCCCTCCTCCTCCACCTTCGGTGAACTCCCGCTGTCCGCCCGTTGACTTGTCGCGGTTTTTGCAAAGCGTTTGTTTGCTTTGTGGCTTCCGGTTTTGTTTTGAATCCGTTTTACGGATAGCTGCATAACCGCTTTAAATTATTTTTGTTTTGTTTGCCGTCGCTCTTTTGCCAGTCGAGAGAGCGCGCACAACTGTTACCGTTAATGCCGAACAGGGTTGCCAGCATTTGTGCGGCTTGCATTTCTCCCCGTCAAAAGTAGTAACAGTTTCACGTCCACTTCCAATGCTGTCTGCCGCTTTGTCATTTAAATTAACCGTGCACAGATTTAAATATCCCACATCATCATAATTAAGTAGCTGAAGGTTTCAACTGTCGGACAGAATGTGCTTCGAATTTACAAATTGAGAATAAAGTTATTAAAGACCGACTGAGGGAGTACATATTAAAAATTATTTCATTTATTAATAAAGTTTAATCTCTTATTCCCTATAATTCTTACCTCTGCTTGTCTCTGAATATAACTTTATAACTAGCATAACGGAGTTTAGAATTCTCAATTTTTTCTTTGTTTATTTCTATTGTAAAACTGTTCTTATAAAAGTAAAAAAAAAATTAAGTAACTATTAGGCCATTAATAATATAAATTCTCTATGCTTGGAAAAATATATTATTAAAAAGAGATGAAGTATATTCTGTTTACGTAATACTCTTTAAGCAACTTTCTATAGTTTTGTGTATTCAGTTCCGCCGATAATTCTAAAAAATGCCATAGGTTGAAGCACAATTTGAAAAAAACGATCTTGGGTTTTTTTATATTATTTTATAGCCCGTAAAATGGTATTTCTGGTAGATCCTGAAAACCATTCACAATCATTTGCCCTGTGCTTTGCTTGAAATATTAAAGCAGAATTGCTAAAATGTTGTGCATACGCCCCGTTGGCCACATGCAAATTTTATATATTAACCGGCAATGGAGCTCAGTGCCTCGCAGTGCTTTGCTTTGCTTACTTTACTTGCATGTTGCTCGTCCATAATTGCAACATGCCGCAAACACAGGCCACGACATGAGTGCGCGACAGCGAGAAAGGGATGAAAAGGTAGAGAGAGGGGGGACTTGATAGGGGTGCTGGTTTCCAGACAAGTCAAATAAAAGCCGCGGGCCACACGATAAAAACCCAAGTCAAGTTGCCGGTCGAGCGGGGTACAGAAGAGGTGTGTGCGAACAAATTGAAGCGACTGTTACGTCTAGGCTGAGCACGTTTGGGTTGGTGTTGTTATGACTTAATGTCGCTGCACCAAGTGACAGTTATGATGGAAGTACAGCCAGAACGGAGGGCTTATTAAAATGTCACAAATGCAAAGTTTATGGCAGCTGCATTACATAGATCTTAGCAAAGCCGTCGATAAACGGGGGAACAGATGCAAAAAAAATAAATTAAATAAATCAGAGACCACATTTTAGGGAACTGTAAAGATTACTTTCACTTAATTATTAAAAAATAACTTTTTTTTTTTGTATAATATATATATTTATTGCTTTGCAAGGCATCGATGCCTTATGAACAATATGTATCATTAGTTTAAAAAATATCACCGGGTTTTTAGTTGATTATAACTAGAAAACTATAATAAAAAAAAAAATAAAAAAAACATTAACACAAATAAAAAATTAAATTTACGTTAAAGATAAAAATATTAAATTATATTGTTTTAAATATTTTTAAATTGTACAGCTCTTTTTTTCAGTGTTTTAAATAGATAATGAACATTTTTACGATTAGTGTTAGCTTAAACTTAAATGTGTTTATTCTAGCATAGTCTTAAAAATGTTAATTAAAATAAAAATGGTTAACAATAATTGATTTAAAATTGTTTGATTTAATATATCCTTACGGAGGATATGATGAGACTCAATTCTTATTTTTATTAATTAGCCTAGCCTAGGCAAAAAAGGCTGTCAAGAAAAAAATATTTTTTTGAAATACTTTATAGGTAGTCTAATTACAAAGATATTTTAAAATAGTATAAACTGTTCATGCTGAACAAAAATTGACGTTTAAACCGTGGGCTTAAACTCATGCATTCACTTCGTTTTATCGTTCACTTTGTTTTGCAGGCAACTTGAGCTGAGCGGTTGCTCGCACCGGTTGCAGCTGCGAACACTGACCTAGTATGCGATGGCAGCAGCGACCACGAGGATGGAGGAGGATCGTGCCCGGCCCCGCGATATAGCCAGCGATAACAGCGCCCAGCAGCGGACGCTGGCCACGAAGGTGCGGCGAAAAGGACGCGACAGACGACCACTGCGGCGACTGCATCCGCCCATACCGCTCGGCCAGCTGCTCTGGCTGCTGTGCTGCCTCAGCCAGCTGCGCGCCGAGTGTCCGTCGGTGTGCGAGTGCAAGTGGAAGAGCGGTAAGGAGTCCGTATTGTGCCTTAACGCCAATCTCACACATATCCCCGAGCCGCTCGACGCGGGCACCCAGCTGCTGGACCTAAGCGGCAACGATATCCAGAGCATACCCGACGACAGCTTTGCTGCCGCTCAGCTGCTCAATCTGCAGAAGGTGTACCTGGCCAGGTGCCGGCTGCGTCTCATCGAGCGGCACGCGTTCCGCAAGCTCATCAACCTGGTGGAGCTGGACCTGAGCCACAATCAGCTGACAGCGATACCTTCGCTGGCCCTCTACCATGTCTCGGAGCTGCGCGAGCTTCGCCTCACGGGCAATCCCATATCCCGAGTGCCGGACGACGCCTTCGGTCATGTGCCGCAGCTGGTGCGGCTCGAGCTGAGCGACTGCCGCCTGACCAGCGTGGCGGTGCGCGCCTTTGCCGGCCTCGAGAGCAGCCTGGAGTGGCTGAAGCTGGACGGGAATCGTCTCAGCGAGGTCAGGTCGGGCACAATTACCTCGCTGGCCTCGCTGCACGGCCTGGAGCTGGCCGGCAATGCGTGGAACTGCAGCTGCTCGCTGCGACCGCTGCGCTCGTGGATGCTCCAACAGAATATACCCAGCGGCATTCCGCCCACATGCGAAACGCCCGCACGGCTCTCCGGCCGCGCCTGGGACAAGCTGGACGTGGATGACTTTGCGTGCGTGCCACAAATCGTGGCCACCGACACCACCGCCCACGGCGTCGAGGGACGCAACGTGACGATGAGCTGCTACGTGGAGGGCGTGCCGCAGCCGGCGGTGCGCTGGCTGCTCAAGAATCGCCTGATTGCCAATTTGAGTGCGGCCGGCGCGGGCGAGGACGCCGACGAGCCGCGCACAGCAGCCGCGACGCAGGGCCGCAAAACGTATGTGGTGAACATGCTGAGGAACGCCTCCAATCTGACGATACTCACCGCGGACATGCAGGATGCGGGCATCTACACGTGCGCCGCGGAGAACAAGGCCGGCAAGGTGGAGGCCAGCGTCACGCTCGCCGTATCCCGCCGCCCCCCGGAGGCGCCGCTGGGCGTGCGCATCGTGCTGCTGGGCGTCCTGGCGGCGCTGTTCTTTGTGGTCGGCTCCTCGCTTGCGGCCATCTGCTTTTGCTCGCTGCGAAGGCGCCGCAAGCTGCGGCTGTGGAACTCCGTGCCGCCGGTGCGCCGCAGCGAGAGCTACGAGAAGATTGAGATGACGGCCCGGGTGCGACCGGACCTGGGCGGCGGCGCCAGCTGCGGCGGTGGCAGTGCCACTGGCGCCAACCTCTTTCAGGATGCCGAGGAGCAGAGCTATATGCGGGCAGCGCACACCCCACTCAACGACCACGAGGCGGTCGGCCAGGCGGCCATCGTGAACCCGAGTGCTGGGAACGGCGCGCGGCGCAACGGCGACTACCTGCATGTGTCCACGCACTGCGACGACGACGACGACGAGTCCCAGCAGCAGCCGCAGCCACAGCAGGCGCATCCGTTGCAGCTGGCGCCGAGAAAGGGCTCCATGACCAGCAATGCTATTTCCGTATCCGCAACGAATAATGCAGTGGCAGCCACTGAGGAAACGGATTTGCACATACCGCGTCTGATTGACATCGGCGGGTAAGTTGAGGCCCCCCACCCCCCTTGCAAGATGACACACGCAGTGTTATTTCCCCTACTCCTTCCGCTTGCTTTTATTCTCTGCGGTTCGTTACTTCAAGTGGCAATTGTCCTCTTGCTGTTGTTGCCCCGTCAAAGAGTTGTCACGCTCGAGTGCGCCCCGTGCCCGGTTCCGTTCATATTATGGGCAACACTTGACACTTTCCGCTCGAGTGCTGCCTGCAACAAGGACTCATCCACTCCCCCCTTCGATCAGGTTTACCAGCCAAAGCTGTGAAGGCGCGTGCTAATGACGCGCGAAATATGCGATGCCAGCGACGCCAGCGACGCCAGCGACGCCAGCGACGCCAGCGATGCCGCATGCGGTGTTTGAGTGCTTTATTTTTGGGCGCCCCTCGCTGATTGGCGCCTCTCGTGCTAGGGCAAACGAGCATGGGCAGTTCTCCAAGTGCTCCTTATGAGCAATATAATGAATACAGGATGCATGTACAACTGCCTTAATAGCCTGTCCCAGAAATAGATATAGATAGCCTGTCCCAGAATTAGACATCAAGCACACGGAAGGGTTTGTTAATTACTCTATCTAAACTTAGAAATATCCGGTTAAAAAAAGTGATATGAAATGCATGTAGAACGTTATAAGTATACCCTTACATATCCATCTGCTGGTCATACAACTATAATTTCTAAAATGTGGGAATTGGAGTTTAAAGAATTTCTCGAATTTAACTTCAATTTTTATAAATTAATTTCAATTTTTTTTTTTGTATATGAAAATCTTTTTTCATTGAAAAGTTTCTAAGCATGAGCTTAGCAAGTTTTGCAAATACTTCCCAGCAATATTTTGTATAATAATAAACTGCTGTCACACATTTAAAATACTTTGAAAGCACAATAAAGCTTTTTTCTCTTAAAAATATTTAGTGTAAGCTGTCATTTATGTGGGTAAATAAAATTCATAAAGCTATGTCGCTGGTGTTCCATATTTAAGACTTTCAGCTAACTGTTCCATTTACTGTGGCTTGAGTACTAAGAATCTTTCTGGAATACTCAATGTCTCTTCTCTCAGTCAAATATAGATTACCATTGAATACTCCCCTTTACTTTTTTTACCCCTTTGTTTTCTCACCAGCTTGAGCATTTTTTAATTTACGCAATTTTTATTTTCCCTGTAATCTGGACAGCACCGACTCTGCTTCTAGCTCGATATCCAGCCAGGTGGATGCAGCGGCTCGGCTCGCTGGGTACGCTGGCCAGGCCGCCAGCTGGAAGACGACGCCAATAGCCACCACAAAGATCACCTCGCCGCACAGCAAGCCAGCTGCAGCTGCGGAAGCGAGCCAAGCTACAAGCACGCCCTGTTCGGCCAAGCCGTTTAGCCACTATGGCAGCCACACGACGGACGAGATGGCCACGTCG
Source organism: Drosophila micromelanica (assembly GCA_004143825.1). NCBI lineage: Eukaryota > Metazoa > Arthropoda > Insecta > Diptera > Drosophilidae > Drosophila > Drosophila micromelanica. The sequence continues at coordinate 8,127 of SCDY01002182.1, read as the reverse complement.
GTGTTCTGCAGCAGCAATGGCGACGGCCAGGAGCGTGATCTGTTCGACAGCAACTATCCGGATTTGCTGGACATTGCCAAGTACGCCGTGGCGCAGGCGGCACAGGCTGGCCACGCCTATCCGCCGCCTGGGGCAGCCGCAGCCAACGGCGGACTCTGCACGTTGCCCCGCAAGCTGAAGCACAGTGGAAAGTACTTCCGCAACTCCTCGGACAGCCAGTCTCCGCTGCTGGCGGACAACTCCAGCAAGTACGGGAGCAGCACGCTGGGCGACGGCAGCTTCCTGAACGAGGCGATGGGCCTGGGCAGGCGGTACTCGGCCGAGTCGAGCTATGGCAATTATGCCAGCACCAGAACGTACACGGGCGGTGGGCAGCGTGCCAACAGCTTCTTGAATCTGGTGCAGAGCGGTGTCCACAAGGGCGGACTGCACGCCCACTACCTGGGCCAGAAGCCCAGCCTGCCATCGTCGCCGGTGCAGCACCAGCGCTCGCTGAGCAGCGCCGCGACGCCGCTGCTCGACTTTTCGGCGCTGGCGACACGCGCCGCCGGCGCGGCCAACTCCTCGGTGGCCGCCTACGACTACCATGCGGCGCAGCTGGAGCGCTTTCTGGAGGAGTATCGCAACCTGCAGGATCAGCTGTGCAAAATGAAGGAAACCTGCGACACTATACGCAAAAAGGAGACACCGCTCCGCGCGGTCCTCGGCCAGTCGGCCGCCCAGGCGGCCGATCCTGTGATGTACAGCGCGGCAGCTGCTTCGCACAGCCCCAAGCCGCCAACAACGACACTCAAGGCGAAAACATTGCTGCCAGGCCAACCACCCGATCCGCCGCCCTACTGGCTGCACCGCAACGCGATGCTGAAGCGTCTCAACGCGGATGCCAATGGGACGTGCAATGGACCGACTGGCGCCGCCTCGCCACAGCCCGGCCAGGACATCTTCAAGAGCTAATCGAACTAGTGTACAGCCGATAAATAAGACAGAAACCCGGAGATACTTCGGTGCACCGAAGCTAACATAACCTTGCAGAAGCAGCTCAACTATGATTGGGTCCGTGATTCCAAAAAAAAATCCCCCAAATGCAGACTTTCCTATCCTCATATTTAGTTGAATTGAACTTGTAATTAATCCAAATTTTCGCAACTTTTTTAAACATTTTTAAATTTTATAGTTACGGTTAATTCAAAGAAAAATATTTTAACTATAATAAAAATTGTTTTAATTGATCAATTCGATTTTCGTAAATTAATTAAAGTAAATTAAGTAATTATAACGCAAGTTAAAGCTGACTTTCCATTTTGATATTCGAGTTAACCTAAGATAAGGTCAGATATTAATACGCTGCATAGAAAAAAAAATATTTTTATGGAAGATATTTATTTTATAAATTTAATTATCGCCAGATTTTTACCGAGGTTTTCAAAACTGTTCAGCAAGCTAACAAATTTATTTTTAGTTTCTTCATTGGCTGCTCTGCAAGGCAATGTTTATCGAATTGAAATTTCGCATAGTTAGCCTTAAGTAGCTGGGGCTATTAACTAGTTTTAATGCCAGCCCCTCTGTTGTATTATAGAAACACTTTTCCACTCTTTCTACTTGCTACGCATATTAAACCGTCACATTGTTAATGTATAGAAAGATGCCCTATTTCAAGTCATAGCCAGAATGCAAGTTCCAAGTCCCGAAGCTCTCGTGTTAGTCAAACTTAAAGTGTTTTTGTACTTTCAGCAATCTCATTGAAATACATTTAATAATAATTATATTTAAATTAATTAAACATATGTGTATGCTAAGTGGAATTGAGTTGGCACAGACTGCAAGCACTGATTGATTGATTAATTGATTGATCAATGGTTATTGTTTGATTGTTAGACATTTTATTAAAAATTTAAGTTGAGCAAAGTTTCTTAGGAAGAATCAAATCAATGTTGAAAATATGGAAATATTTAAGAACGCCAACTCAATTCAAACGAAAAACTTGTAATTAACAAAAATAATAGTAGCAGCAACAACAAAAAACATTATATTTTAGTCTGTCACTAAACTAAAACTCGAAAGACAAAACAAAAAAAAACAATAAAAATAAATTAGTTGAGAATTGAAACAAAACACAAAAAGTGGCCAAAACCAAAGCGAATTTTAATGACCTTTTGACGGGGGTGTGGGGTCAATGACTGGCTCAATCGACAGCCGTGCAAATGTTCATTTCCGGTTCGCGCCCCTAATCAGTGAGGGTCGAACAGAAGGTAAGGGCGGGTCAGCGGCAATGGCAGAACTATTCAAAGTAATTGTCGATTGTCGCGCAACATTCGCCTTGCTGGCAGGGCGTGTTCGGCTGCCGCGCCCCGGTCAGCTGGCAAGATTAAACAATAATTTTATACACACATCAACACTCACACACACACACTCGCACACAAATCGCGCCAATTGGTTTTGTCTGAAAATTGCCAACATTTCTTTTAATTTTTTTCGCTTCGCATTTGGCCGCACAAATGAAGTTGTAAAATGCAAATGAAGTCGCGTCGACTTCGTCGTCGTTGTCGTTGCGTTAAAGTTCATGTTCGATGTGATGTCGCCATAAAGCAGGATTAAAAAGAATTTATGAACCTTTGACACGGCCGCAACCCCGCTCGGCGCCCACACCGACAGCGGCGACATGATAGCTTTCACATGCGGGCTCAACACCCTCCTTTACATTCCGTACACACTCACAAACACCAACGGACACGAACACACAGCGCGGCTGACATTACGTCGACCTGCAGGCATTTGAATAAAAAAAATGTTGCATACTTTTTGGGCCCATGAAACAATCCTGTCAAATGCAACGTCATAGAAAAGGATAAACCGAAAAATCGTTTCGAAAGTAGAGTATGAAAATTTAAAAATTTTATCAATTTGCTTTACTTTTTGCACCAAAGTCACAAAAAAGCTCAAAGATCAAAAGCTGTGTATGATGAAATTTTTAAGGATTTCAGCATTGTTAAGGTACGTATTTATTTTAATAAACGAAATATTTTATACTTAAACGAAGACGTCTCCATACAAAAAAAATTTATTATGAAAATTATTAATTACTAAAATACACTAATTAAATACTCTGCAAACAAACATTTAGGCACTTCGAAAAAAGTACTAAAAAACAGTTTTAAATATTAACCCAGCCCTTTGCGGCTTGGCCGCTTTCAGATCCAGAAACACATTAAACTACACACAAATATATATGTATATAGTATATATATAGCTAAGTTTCTATTACCTGTACCATTTCTCTTTGGACTCCACGTGCCTGCTCATGCTGACCGGCTAAAGCGAAAATAATGAGCCCAATGTAACTGGCTGTGGTGCGAGAGTGTGTGTGAGTGTGAGTGTAAGTAGGGTAAAGAAAGGCGCTGTAGATAACGCAAAGAGCAGTCGAGTTCATGTCAAGCTGTCAGTCAAGGTCGATTTCGCTTGCTGTTTGCCGGTAGCGCTGCTGCTGATGCTGCTGCTGCTGGAGCTGCATCTGTCCAGGTGCAACATGCCAGCACATCGGCAAAGGGCTACAGCATTGGGGTAAGCAGGCGCACATTCGGCATACACACACACACACACACACAAACACATACGCATTCACATACATTTTGCCTGGCAAGTGGCTTTTTGTCACTGTCTTCGGGCTGTTAGTGCAATTTTTATGCTCGTCAGTGTGTGCCCACCGAGGCAGCAGATAAATTGTGTATACATCGGTGTACACACGTGTGTGTGTATGTGTGTGTGTGTGTGTGCATGCTTGGGAATTTTTTCATCATTATCAGTGTCCTTGTAACCGCTGCTGTTGCTGTTGCTGCCACATGCCACTTAATGCCGCTGCGTTCCACTTTTGCATGTCGTCTTCGCCTTTTGCCACCGCCGCCGTCGCCGCTGATGCCTCGCACAATTGCATGCCACAGCCCAGTCAACGGCGAAGCCGCCCTCGGCCCCGCCACAATGTGGGCATGGCCATTATGTTCAAGCATTTTTGTGTGGCATAAGCTGGCACTTTAGCGTCAGGAGGCAGCTGCTACCTGTTTCAGTTACAGTTTCAGCTATGGCCTCAGCTTTCGTTTGTGTTAGCCCAGCTCAGGACGTGCTGCCATTTTGTTGTCCTTGGGCGCCACCCCACCCCACACCGCTCGCCCCCTTCCAGCTGCCCACTTCCCCGCTGCAAGCACGCCACTTATTTCTCAATAGCCAATATTGGCAATCGTGTGTGTGTGTGTGTGTGTGTGTGTGTGTGTGTGTGTGTGTGTGTGTGTGTGTGTGTGTGTGTGTGTATGTGTGTGTGTGTGTGTCTTTGTACTTATTTTTCGATGTATGTATCGTGTTTGGGCTTTCTGGTTAATGTGCCTTTCGCGCTGCTGACTTCCTTTTAATGGATGTTGCATTACTCAAGCTGCACCCGCGTTAGCTGGAAAAAATAACATTTCCAACGTGAAAATTGAAAAATATTTTCCAGCAGCATAGCAACAAAGTAACAAATAACTCTGGTAAACGCATTTATTTATTAGCTCTCTGCGGAATTTGTTTGTAAACCTGTAGGCCAGACGATAGCTTTAAGGCAGAAACTCTGCACGTTCAACAAGTCAGCCGCAATCACAGCATAATTGTCAAATATGGATACAGATATTTATATCTAATAGAGATTTAGATACTGTTAATACTGATTAGAAATATTCATTCAGCAGCAGCAAATGATAATTCCTTTCTTTAAATTTTTAATTAAGCTTAACAAGTAAATAATTTTTTAAGAACGGATGGATTAACATTAAATTTAAAATAAAAATGTATTCTTAAGTCTTTGCCTCCATTAGACCCAAAACTGTTAGCAAATATATTTGACTATTTTTGATTAAATAAATCTTCACTGAAAACGAATTTGATATGCTAAGAGATAAAATTTAGAACAAATGAAGCCACTAAAAGCTGCCTCACAAAACGGCCGTTAAACAACATGAAATGCAGTGCATATTAAAAAAGCACCGACAAGAACCACATTAACCTAAAAAGGCAAAAAAAAAAACAAAACTGCTGTTGGAAACCGGAAAAATTAAACAGAAGAAAGTGCAAAGTTTTTTTGTAGTCAAAAGTAAAAGCAAATAAAATAAATGCAAACTTGAACTCAAACACAACAAAGGCGTCGAAACTAATATAAACACAGGTATAAAGAGAAAGAGAGAGGGGGTGAGACAAAATGACAGAGAACGGGAGATCGAGAGAGAGAAGAGGCATGGTTGCCAAACCGGGCGATGATGTTAATAAGGATGCACGCCAAGGAGATTATCCCGTTTCTGTCAAACAGTGGCAACAACAACAACGGCAGCCATACCAACAAACATTTCAAGTGCATCGCAAGGCCGTAATCCCCCGGGCCGTAACCGTAACCGCTATACAGGGCCACGAGCAGCGGCGTAGTCCGCAGATTGAGCCACACATATAAAAACAGCCTTTGCTGGGCTGGCTAGCCCAGCCGGAATGCCAGTATGCGGGGCTGCCAAAACTGCCATAACATGGCTGATTACCCGCTGTTGTTGCCGCAGCCACCGTTGCAAGTGCCACAAGCAGTTGAAGTTGCCAAACCGCTAAGCGGCCTTCCAGCAAAAGTTTTCATTAAAGTGGAAACTACCACTCATCCTCAGACACATCACCGCTCCAACTCCATCCCCACCTGCCCTTTCAGCGCCTCTTTTTCTGGTAGCTCTTAGCTCTCACCTGACTTGATAGCTGGCGCTTAACTTTTTGGCCTTTGTAATTGCCCTGAAAAATTGGCAACGCTTTGTAGCTTCAACTGCAGCTTAGCCTATTTTGTTCTTTTGGAGAACACAAGATGAGTGACTCGAAATCTGTCGCCGGATTACAAATGCAAGTATAATCTACTTGCAACGTAAATAATTATTTACTTGTCACTTTTTGAACTAGTATGCCATGAAAGTTAAAAATTCAACAACTGAGCTTTTACTATTCGGTGTGTGAACCACCAAAGGCAGTTTGATATATCATTTTTACTAACTTCTTTAACTATAAATTTACTGCAAAATATCTTGTTCTTATATAATATATGTGTTAGTCTATGTACAAATAATGTTTACCCAACATGACAAATACAACAACAAAAGTAAATCAATAAATTTACTCGTAAGCAAATGTGATGTGGACAGAAGATTGTTGTGCAAAATGCGCCGGAAGCACAACAGTCAGCACCAAATATAAGGCAACAACAACAACAACATCCCCATCTCTCTCTTTCTTTCTGTATCTGATCTCTCTGTGGCACACATAAACAATGCAAAGTAACCAATTTCAAAGTTGAATCGTTTAGTGAAATCACTTGAGGCGATTAAAATCAATCACAGACAATCAGCACCAGCTAACTAAAGAACAACTCTATGGCAAACGGAGGTTTACAGAGAAAGTGAGGGCCAGTCGACCGAAGAATTTGCTGAGCTGTTGGGCAAACAGAGCTAACGTCCATGAACAACATTTTTCTTCTCGCCACTTTTGCGATTTTATTTAATTTGCACTCACAGCCAAGCTGAGACCTGCCACTTACCCCTCCCCACCCAGTTGACAGCCCACCTGCTCGTTCTGCTGCTGTTGCTGTTGCTGCTGCTGCTGTTGGCTGCAGCGTAAAGGAAAATTTGATTTTAAATTGGTTTTGGCATCGATGAGCGTAAAGTTTGTTTGGATATAACTAACAAAGTCCGTTTCCATATAATAGCAAAACGAGCGAAACCCAAGGAATGTGGAATGAGCACTCAATGCTTGGCTCACAAATAGCCACAGGTGATGTTTATTTTTTCATACACTAAAAAATGCAAGAGCTATTACAACACCATGAAAGAGTATACAAGTCGCAATTGTCCGACTAGGAGGTATACCATAGGTAAAAGCTTCGTTTATTCCAACACCCAAAAACAAAACCTGATCATTCACATTTTGACGCTGATCGTAAATACTTTAAGCAGTTTAAGATGCCTTCTGTAATCACAATCGATACAGGGTATAAAAATACCAACAAGCAGCTTCAAACACAACATGCAAAAGTGTCGATAAATATTTGTGCAGAACAAATGAAATTAAAACAAGTAAGAACGTTGCAGTCAAGCGTTACCGACTGCGTTATACTCGTTCACATTCTTAATTATTATTATTGTTTTGAATATTTTCGGTATATTGTAATTTGGGTGGGGGTGTGAGTGGGGATGGGGGCTTGTCGCCGAAATTTTGTGCCGATCTTTAAAGGCGATGGCCAGTTATCTACCCTCTAAATTTGGTAACTCTAGCGTGAAAACTGGGGGAGATATTGGCATTTGCGGCGGGGTGGGGGCGCTGGTGGGCGTTCTAGTGGGCGTAGCCGGGATATCAAGGTCTCAATCTTTAGGGGAGGTCACCAGCTATCTACATATCAAATTTGGTGACTTTATCTTAAATATTGTGGGAAATATACATGTGTTGTCGATTGGAGCTGCCAGATATATCGGTTTTTTTGAATACGAGGGCGGGAGTGGGCATGGGCAAAAACTTCTTTCTGTGTTGTTTGGGGGAGCATTCTTGCAATATATATACAAAATTTTATTATTATTATATTATATTTGGTGACTCTAGGTCAAAATCTGTGGGAGATATAGCCATACCCGATTTTTAAGGGCGAGGGCGCTGGGGGCGTTCTAGTGGGCGTGGCCGGGAAATCGAGGTCTCAATCTTTAGAGGAGGTCACCAGCTATCTACATGCCAAATTTGGTGACTCAAGCTTTAAAATTGTGCAAATATGCAATAACTATCGATTCGAGCTATGAGGTATATCGGTTTTCGTGATTGAGGGGGCGAAAGTGGGCGTGGCCAACAAATTTTCTGTCTGTTTGGGGGAGCATACCAGTAATATAAATCCCAAATTTGATGACCCTAGCTCAAAAACTGTGGGAGATACAGCAATATCCGATTTTTAACGGCGGAGGCGCTGAGGGGCGTTCTAGTGGGCGTGGCCGGGAGATCAAGTTGTCAATCTTTTAAGGAGGTCGCCAGCTATTTACACACCAAGTTTGGTGGCTCTAGCTTTAAAATTGTGGATTTATCGATTTGCGATTTTGGGTGTTATCGATTTGCCAC